>JAHZSR010000068.1:0-190298 GCA_025782845.1 Boletus coccyginus
GAACGACCCAAATTTTGGTGGTGAACGTATCTGGAGTTACTAGAGGAGTCAGCGATGACTTGAACGACATCTCCTACACGATACAGACGGCCCAATGAGGAAAGAGGGAATTCGTATTCCGGTCCCTCTGGTAAACGTACTACAGCCGATTCGTTTTCAAGATCGATGCTGACCAAGTTACCCCACTTCTCGCCATGAGAGGGGTCCGAAATCGCGACGCGGTCGTCTGGTTTCCAAAAAAGCCGATTGAATTTGGCATGAGTGGCCTTCATGAAGTCCGGGTCCACCATGGAGGCGACATGCAAACAGATTTGTGATGGAAAGGGGGCGGGCAGGTATTTGAATTGATTTGGCCGGAGCTTCAGCAGCAGCAGGCCAGAGATAAAGATGTCCGTGGAGTGTTGGTAGCACGTTAAACCGCGGTAAGGGGAACGAAGTCGGCCATGATGTAACTCGGGGGAGAAAAGGCGGGAGGCATTGGGATCTTGACCAAGGGTATCTGATGGACGACTTCTGAGCTTTAGCCGTCGCAGGGACAACGAGAACGTTCAACTCATTGGCATCCTTATCGAAGGAAAGCGCATAACCGATGTCGCCCTTATATATTCCGTATTTCAACACGGAATACCAACCAGGAACGGGCGGTGTCGGTTCTTTGGAGACACCCTGCCAAACCAAATTCTCGGGGGGGATTAAAGACCAGCCCCGTACGCACGAGCGGTGGGACGGAGGAACCGCTCGGAGGAAGACATTGGGGTAGGGAGCGCGCACACTAACGCGCCCGGGAAGTGACTTGTGCATTATACTCCATATTGACACGTTCTTCCAAGCAGTTGACAATGTAGGCTACCGAGGAATCTAACACCGGAATTAGTATATATTTCTTTGTCTCACGAATACTTACGAGGATTGATGTTTACCGACCACATACCCATCTCTTCCCGCACATGGAGAACAGGTGGTTCTGGAGTAGGTGACGGGACGCCGTGGGAGACATTGGAGCGGACTTCAGCTGCAGACTGATAGTCGGCGAGACGAGTGAGGTGGTCTGAGAGCGAAATCGAACGAAATAGTGCTACGCGTTTTTCCAAGTCGTCGATAATGGTTAGCTGCGACATGAAATCTTCCCAGTACTGAATCTTGGGATTGAAATCGTACTGGAAGTCGATAATCTCAAGCAACGCATCAGTAGCTCGTCGCCCCGAGCATCCACTCTTGGATTGTTTCCCAGATCCCGGCTGCGTCTAGGACCTTCGTGTTGCCGCTCTCTTCATGTTCTACGTCGCCATCGTCATCATTGGGATGAATGCCGTAGAACTCGTCGTGCTGTCGGTCATACTCGTCGTTGTCGAGACCATCTAACACGGATGGGAGGTATCGATGTGCGATAGTGTCGACCGCTTGCTGATATCTTGAGGGGCCAGCAGCCTGACACTGGAGATAAACTCGTGTGGCCGGTATTCCGTGATGTCGAGGAGCAGCATCTACAGTGGTCGTCAGGAACGACAAATTCCTCTAAGCACGAATGAGCCTTCAGTGCGGAGGTGAATATGGAGAGCTACCTGTGTCTTCTCCGTCGACGTCAGGATGCTCATCGTCGTCACCATCGTCCTCCGCTTCGATGTCGAGAAAGCGATCGACAAAGGTGGAGCGAGTTCGTTTCCTGCATCTGGATTGCCGTGGGCTCTCGGAGGCCTTGCGTTTGCCCTTTCCTTTCCTGTCGGCCATCGCAGGGACTGTTGCCGGAGAAACAGAGGAACCGGCATCTGCGGTTGAAATGCCCCGAGAGGCCATTCCGGCCTCGACGGCTGCTCTAGAAAGGCGGACGCGCTCAGCGTCATCGATGTCTTCCCCTGGATCAGCGAATAGAAAGATTCTATCGTATAATTCCTTCCACTCATCCGAAACATATCGACGACCGAATGTCTGAGTCATCGAATCGATGAGTTGGGGGAATTCAATCGACCCTTCTGCCCATTTCATCACGAAAGACCACGCTCGTGGATCGCCCAATGGACTGGATTCTACCAGCGAAACGTCAGTATCACTCGACCAACAATTTTTCAGCAACATACCGGGCGAGTGGTTCAAAATGGACGACATTCTGCGTGCATGAGTGACAGAACCGGCACAAATGATAGAGGCTTACTCGTTGTTGAAGAATATTGTTGGCAACGTGTATGTTTGAATATTGATAGAGGAAAGAAAGAGACGAAGTCCACGAAGGTCGGGCAAGTGCCTGCCTATGTGGTCAAGTGGACGCGTCTGACCGTGGAAAATTTGTCAGAAGTGGAATTGAGTGGACGCGTTTGGCCGCACCTATACATACACATTGTTCTTTTTCTTTCACAATAGCCATGGCCTTAGGGTATCAGAGTTCATAGTGTATGTAGTAAGATACATAAAAGTAGTAAATCATTAATCTTCTGCACCAGAACCGACACCACGTAAAAGTGCCACATATTGGCCAGCAGGTAGAAGATCGGTAGGGAGGTACATAGGAAGGTATGTCATCATGATATTGACAAGTATGCAGACCAAACCAAATGCTATGAGCTGCTTTAGTGATAAGCCCGACGTTCGAGCATCCTTGGTGACTACACACGGAGGACTTTCGATCTAAAAAGGGATTAAGAACGGGCAAGCCAAGGCAATAGGACACCCCACATGCAATCCCTGGGTCCAGACCTTGATAGTGCTATGACCGTCTAGGGCACTCCCCGTGATAATTGTGCACCCCTGTGGGCCTTCGAAGGCCTGCAACCTTCCGCATCAGTTGGCGACACAAACGTCTGGGATCGAAGATCGCACCGTCACAATAGGGATAAGATCACCATCTAGACAACATCTAGGTTAAAGGAAAAGGAATACTTTGAACGACTCACCGCTCCCATGCTCAAGCTTGTCGCGAAAAACCCCCGTGTGATAGTCAAATATGCGAGCAAAACCGCTGTCGCCTCTGACAATAACTATGCCAGATTCTCGTGCAACCGACAATTGAAGGGGGACATTGACCAAGACGGAGTGGTGATAACTCTGGGAGCGGTGGAATGTGGGGATCGTGTACTTGTCTACACCGTCGCGCAGGTTGGAAGTCAATAATTGCTGGCCATCTAAACAGCTATCCCCACTATTTTATGGGTTGAGCATTAAAAAAGTCCAACAATGTAGAAGTGTGAGCTTACATCCGACTGTTTGCTTTCTTCTCCCATTTCAAGTCCCAAGGGTCAACCGAATAACAGAAACTGTCACAATGAGAACAATATATCGATACGAAATACCCTATACGCACACTTGTCCACTCTCCAAGTAACAGACGAGCACACTGTTTCCATCGTCCAAAAAGTGGACCGACCGCGCGACGTAGGGTTGTTTGGCTACGACAGTATTGATGGGTACAAAGGACGCTGTATGGCATAACGTACAGATTAGGCTTGTATGAAAAATATTCAAAGACTTACTGAGGTCCAGCGCAACGTTCCACACACGGAGTTCTCCAACGCCAACACTAGCTAATCGTCGATGTTGCGAGTCCCAAGCGAGAGATTCAATCGCGCCGGCATGCGCAGCTGTGATGGAGGTGAAAGAGAAAAGGGGTGAATCCTTCGAACGTTGGAAGAGATGGATGTTGCCATCTGATGCACCAAAAACAAAACCGTCTTCACCGTGATCAGCAAGCTTGAGCCACGTAAGACAACTGATATATCCCGCTGATGGAATACACAGCTCTTGGACCATTTCACCGGAGGCTAAGCTCCAAATTACAATACGGCTGTCGTTGCCTGGTATGACATCAATAAAAGATACCGTGCAGAGTTTTATATGCCCCTACCCGCGCTGAGAAGGTGTGATCCCTTGGGATTGACGGCCAATGCATTGACTGCCTTTGTGTGACGGGTGAGTGTGAACTTGTGAGATATCTACAAGAACCGATCAGTACATAGCGCATGACCAAGGAAGGACGTACCGAGTGAGGCATTATTGAAGTAGATACATACAAACGAGAGATGGGCTTATATGCCACCAAAGGAACAAAAGAACTACCATTTGTTGGTTGAGCATAGAGGACTCGACTCTGAGAGAATCACTAACCGGATTCCGAAATCCTGTTGTCTTGGCTTATACAAGAAGCCAGCTTGGACGACGCCGACAAATTATGCTTATTGTCAGTAGATCGACAGTGCAGCAACATTGTAACGTAACTCCGTACCCCCGTATTACATTTTTGCGGATAGCTCGCCGCTCGTTAATTGTGAATTGCGCGTTGCTTGTTGCCAGCTGATTATTTCGGATTTTACAAGGAGCCGGCTTAGACGACGCCGAGAAACTATGCTTATTGTCAGTGGATCGAAAGTGCAACAGCATGGTAACGACGTACCTTTGATTTACTTATTTGTAAACATTTCGCCGCTCGTTAACTATGAACTGCGCGATGCTTGTTGCTCACGATTATTTCGGAATTACTGTTACATTAAGTACGACTACTAGTGTACATTGTCTATTGTACTATAAGGGCGTAGCAGCATGGTTGCCACTACATAAGTGGCGTGGATGGTTGTGGAAGAGAAAGAAGAGAGGGTGGGAAACTCGTAACCATAAATAGTGTCTGGCGATTTTGGAACACGTGACTTATCATAAGCATCGCTGCCATTTCGGGTTTTCCCGGCGGAGCGGCAAACACTACAAAGCTGGCCACTTCGCCAATTTCGTACCTTTCCTTTTACCATATCTTAGCCTCCCGTAGTACGACTAGGCCCTCTAGTAGTAGTAGTTGTAGTAGTTTTGCCCAATGTTGTAACGTAGAATTGAAGTGGACAAATCGGGGCCCCGTAGCAACCTCGGGAGAACGGACGGACAATAGCGAACGTCAAAAGCCTAATTTCCGGTAGATCACATTGTGTGCGTCGGGGCCACCATGAAAGCGATTCCGAAGATGGAACTGATTGTTCGCAACAGATACTGCCGATCACCCCGTGCTCGGGTTTCGATCCCAAATCTCTGCACTCATTGCTCTCGCTCGTCTCGAGGTACGTCTGGTTCTTTTTTCCTTTTTTCTTCTTCCGCCATTGTCACTGTTCCTTTACGCCCAAGGTAATCTACGATGAGCGGATGGCATGCCTACGAGTAATTGTTCTCGCTCGTACATCGTTGCTCGTACGTCGTTGCTCGCACGTCGTTTACGCTGACATGTGCTCGTAACCCCCTTAACCAGTTGCTCGCCACAAGCCTCTCGATCTATCTCAGGTGACTCCCCTCACCAGAGTGCTCTTACTTCGTCGCCAAAGGACGATGGCGAGGCATCCGACAATGTGAGGTTGTTGCACACCCCAGCCTTTTCATCGCTAACGCTGGACGGTAATGCCGGCCATGGCTCAGCGATAGCTTGGATGCAAGTAGACCACTAGTGAATGGTCATAGCACATTGTCAAACGCTTCACAATTACAATATACAAGCAGACCCTTTGGATGAACATGAGGTGTAAGGGCCTGATGGCCGTTGTCGCATAAGCAAGATGGAGAGGAACTGCCGTCGTCCGACGGTTTAGTCGGAATTTGCGGGAGAGAAAAGGAAAGTGATTCGCGGGATGCAGTGGATGTCAGGCGTGTCGAGTTGTGCACTAAGCCTTGCTCGGTTCCGCAATACGCAGTATATTGTGTCACATTTAAGAAAGGAAGGATGGCGTACTGGTTGAGAAAGAAAAGCAAAGCAAGCCTGCTAGCGACGTCAGATTGCAGCGCTGAGCAGATGATCATCACGCCTGTTCGACACGCCACATGTCAGGAGCCAAGGATGAGTGATGTTTGCAAACAGCGCATGACACATCTGCACCGCACGCACCCTCATAGCACGTACTACAGTACTACATATAAGATTAGGTTGGCGCAAGAAACAGGGGCACATAGTTTCGGAACTTTGGCAATAGTCACACCTGCATGCTCTAGATAGGTAGGTAGGTAGGTAGGTAGGTAGGTAGGTAGGTAGACTGACAGACAGACAGAGATAGATAGATATTGAATTAAAACCTTGATATCTTGATTGTAAGACCATCTCTGTTTGCTGCACCTACGAACACATTCTGTATATCTGCAATCTCTGTTTCCGAGTGGATTGCAGATCCTGGCACCAACATCAATGTTTTAACATCTGGGAATGACACCATCCATGGTGCACAATATTTCTGGAAGCGGTTAGTTAAGTGTGATAATGGTACATGGCACTCACAATAACATCCTGGTCTCCATCTGTGACAGTATCAAATGCTGCAGATATTCTCAACCGTAATGCTCCACAAGTGCGATGTTCACGTTTGGGTAGTGTTAGGGAAGAGGCTGGGATGACCCCAGGGGAGGATTGACTGAGAAATATGCCAATGTCGCGTAAACATGGAAGACACTGAGCACAGTCCAGCACCTTTGAAAGGATAGGGGACCTGAACTTCGTAAACTCGACTGAAAGCATGCTTATTGACTCAGTTGGCTGGAAGGACTGTAGAAGGTTGATTAAGTACTCTGGGGGCCCTCGTAGGGCATACAATGAGGGAAGATGGACCTGTGACAGCTGAGAACACCGAGTTGTGTTGATTCCACCATCTGAATGGATTGAAAGAGACTGAATGCGGCAGTGTCGTTGCAAGAAAGCCAGCAGTGATTGAACAGGGCACTGGCTATCGATCTCGAAGCGCTCCAGGAAGGGTAAGTTCAGAGTTCGAAGTAACTTTCTCCACATGGCTGAGGTGAGACCCGTATCTTTCAGTGTTAACTCCCTGAGCGGCGAACAGAGGAGTGTTGACATGGTGAAAGGGATGATAGGGGGGGAAAAGACGATGTTGCAATCAGATGAGAAGGAATGGAGCTGACTTGGTATCGCATCTGACTGCTTTGGGAGTGATGTGATGGGGGACATGGTTAGATCTGAGCGGGCAGAGTATGATATCTCGAGGCATCCAGATGCCTTGATAGTGGTGAGGAGTGACGCCGTCCTCGCTGGGACGCTATTGCCAAAGAGCGAAATATACACGACTGGGATATTTGCACATTGCGGTGCCTGAAAGAACACCTCCAGAACTCGTAGGTGATGGTCCTTAGGATTAAGCAAGGTGCAATATAGGTGACGCGGACACTTGAAATCAGCCATGCGCCTCCAGACCATTAGGGCCTCAACATTATCTCGGCCGACACTGGTCCATAGGCCACCACGTGGTGAAAAGTTAAGGGCCTTGAGATAACATGGAGCGGAGATAATTTTCAGGATAGACGAAACTTGGGTACAGGTACGAAGGTCTCCGACACCCAGGAGGTCAATGATATTGTATAGGAGCTCGTTTGGGAGGACAAATATCGAGACCGAGGATGATCCAGTGACCTTGCGTTCTTCCTGGATCAAGCGCTTAATGGGGGGTGATTCGGAAGATGAGTTGTCCTCTTCTCTCTTGCGTTTGATTCCTCGCATGCCGGAGTCAGATACGAGTACATCGACGGGGCGGTGTAAGTCTACGCGCAGTGGCCCCAAGAGCTCGACGGTCTGGTTCGAACTCGTCAATGCGGGGATGGAAAAAGCCTATATAAAAACTTACTTGACCTTCACGAATTGCAGGAGCAACCCGCTTTGCAGGAGGGAATACCAAGTGTTCTTCGTCCCTCTCCCGCTTAAGACTCTATATACGAGTGAAAACATTTTGGTGGGGCATCGGATAAAGCTTACGTGGTTCATCACATGGGTGGACACAAGCGGCTTAGTGGGGGGCGATATCAAGGGGCGTTCATCCCTCTGCCGTTTCAAGCCCTACATGAGTGTTCACTTTCAGGGAAGAATACGAAATCAGACATACCAGGCTGGTCTCGTGCACAACAGCTGCGGGTCGCTTTGTAGGTGGTAAATCGGAAGGGTCCTCGACCCTTTTCCGCTTCAAGATCTGGATGCATAGTCAGTGGATGAGCAGTATGTCAGAAGAGGGTTACCTCCTGAGATCCAAGAGCGGTGACAGTATGTCTAGGAAGTTTAGAGAATGGCTGACACGTACGCATAAGTACTGGAGTATCGGACAAGGATAGAGACAATTCGCTTACATCAAGGACCACCAGAAAGAGGTTAATATGTGTGAGAGGGAGGCGACTGACAATGTTACCCATGGTCGAATATTGGATTGGGTGGTAGATGACAGATCAGATCACTATAAATAATGGGAAGGAGGGGGAAAGGTCGGCGGGCACCTAATCAAAAAGGGCAAGGACAGAACAGACAAAAGGACGAACATCGATAGAGCTCCACAAAGGTCAGCGTTGACGACGCGGAGGCAAGAACAATGAGCTTACAGCGAAAGACAAAAAAATCACCAAACGTACCTGATACCAGGCAAGATGAGGACATGGCGCAATCAGCAATATAGGAGTCGGAGAATAGTGACGTTAGTCCTACCCCCGGAATCGTTTGCGAGCTGCTGTCGAACCCGATACGATCGACCCAAGAATTACGCTGTTCAAGGTTTCTTATTGTCTGTGGAAATCCGTTCCTCGATTTGTCTTAATTCAACTTCTAAGTTACTACCCTACTACATCAACGATATGTCTACAGAAGGGAAGGGTTGGCAGGGCGTAGCGGTATGGCAGCCACTACATAAGTGGCCGTGGATGGTTGTGGAAGAAAAAGAAGAAAGGGTGGGAAACTCGTGATCATAAATAGTGTCTGGCGATTTTGGAACACGTGACTTTGCCACTCGCGGCCGTGCTACCTCTTATCTAATGAGCGTAGTTAGCCAAATAAGTCGGCTCATTCATTCAGCTACCACTTCGGGGTCTCCCGGCGGAGTGGCACACTACAAAGCTGGCCACTTCGCCGATTTCGCGCCTTTCCTTTTCCCATGTCGTATCCTCCCGTAGTACGACAAGTAATACGACAAGCCCAAGTAGTAGTATCCTCCAATGTAGTAATCTATCTATTGTAAGGTGTATCCGAAATCAATGCGCAAACGAGGAACCCAATTCAGCGTATGGTGGTACTGTGCTACCTGGAGACTTATTGACGATTTACTGGGATGTCGGCGTTTCTCCTTTTCCAATCATTGATCCACGCGTCACAGTTTTCGTCTTCTGGTGATCTTCCTCTAACCTAGATCGTCGTCGCTGATATCTCGACTACTAACATGTCTTGTAGACCATAACCAAATGTCATTTATCCGATACTATACACATAGAGTAGGGCAAGAGGCAAGAAAAAAATGAACTAATGAATTTATTCCAATCCCCCCGGCATAGCGTCAGAGTTCAGGCCTGGGTACCTGAGCCAGGACTCATAAGCGTCGACGATAGGCATACCCGAAATAACATCAGGTCGGCGAAAGCCGCAATAGGCCATACACAGTATAGCAAGTCTGACTACGCTCGTCGAACCTCGCCAGCAGATATTTCTCAGGAAGCGCAATGCAGCCAGCAGAACAGTCTGTCACACTGGGTAAGTGACGAATCGTTGTCACCTACTATCTACATACCTTCTGATGGTGCGCGCCTTTATGTGAGTCCGGTGTCGTCCTGAGACCCGCCAACGCTGACGCGACTGCCCTGTTTACTCTGACTTCGATTTCATCACCGAGTGATTGGGCTACTCTGACTTCCATTTGACGACCGACGTATTGACGCCAATCTTGCGCATAGATGTAGACTACTGGGCGAGCGTCGTTATGAATCGGAGTAGTATCCATGGCCTGCATTACCGTCCAGCGTTAGCGATGAAAAGGCTGGGATGTGCGACAACCTCACATTGTCGGATGCCTCGCCATCGTCCTTTGGCGACGAAGTAAGAGCACTCCGGTGAGGGCAGTCACCTGAGATAGCGCGATCGGCTGGTCTGGAGGATCCAGCACTCAGAGATCGCTCTACCTCTGCAGGGAGCTGGCAAAACGACCGAGATCGAGGAGGGTACCTTCGATAGGGAAGATAACGAGCGGGATAGGATGACATGGCAACACTTCGGAGAATTACTGACACTCACTGATTTTATAGGCTTGTGGCGAGCAACTGGTTAGGGGGGTTACACGCACATGTCAGCGTGAACGACGTGCGAGCAACGACGTACGAGCGAGAACAATTACTCGTAGGCATGCCATCCGCCCATCGTAGATTACCTTGGGCGTAAAGGAACAGTGACAATGACGGAAGAAGAAAAAAGAAAAAAGAACCAGACATACCTCGAGACGAGAGCAATGAGTGCAGAGATTTGGGATCGAAACCCGATCACGGGGTGATCGGCAGTATCTGTTGCGATCAGTCAGTTCTATCTTCGGAATCGCTTTTGTGGGGCTCCCGACATACACTGATCTACCGGAAATTAGGCTTTTGACGTTCGCTATTGTCCGTCCGTTCTCCCGAAGTTGCTACGGGGCCCCGATTTGTCCACTTCAATTCTACTACGTTACAACATTGGGCAAAACTACTACAACTACTACTACTAGAGGGCCTAGTCGTACTACGGGAGGCTAAGATATGGTAAAAGGAAAGGTACGAAATTGGCGAAGTGGCCAGCTTTGTAGTGTTTGCCGCTCCGCCGGGAAAACCCGAAATGGCAGCGATGCTTATGATAAGTCACGTGTTCCAAAATCGCCAGACACTATTTATGGTTACGAGTTTCCCACCCTCTCTTCTTTCTCTTCCACAACCATCCACGCCACTTATGTAGTGGCAACCATGCTGCTACGCCCTTATAGTACAATAGACAATGTACACTAGTAGTCGTACTTAATGTAACAGTAATTCCGAAATAATCGTGAGCAACAAGCATCGCGCAGTTCATAGTTAACGAGCGGCGAAATGTTTACAAATAAGTAAATCAAAGGTACGTCGTTACCATGCTGTTGCACTTTCGATCCACTGACAATAAGCATAGTTTCTCGGCGTCGTCTAAGCCGGCTCCTTGTAAAATCCGAAATAATCAGCTGGCAACAAGCAACGCGCAATTCACAATTAACGAGCGGCGAGCTATCCGCAAAAATGTAATACGGGGGTACGGAGTTACGTTACAATGTTGCTGCACTGTCGATCTACTGACAATAAGCATAATTTGTCGGCGTCGTCCAAGCTGGCTTCTGGTAAATTCAACATAATCAACTCGCGACAAGCAGTGCGCAATCCTAACGAGCGGCAAAATGTCCGCAAAAATGTAATTCAGGGGTACGGCATTACCATCCTGCTGCACTGTCGATCTACTGACAATAAGCAGAGTTTGTTTGCGTTGTCCAACCCAAGACTTCGACCCGTCCGCTATCTCCTTTAAGGTCCAGGTTTATATTCGTGGTCGCGAACTTGGGCTTCATCGCATCATCTCCCTGAACTCACCAACCATGGATTCACCTCAGAACGCACGCCCATTCGTGTCAACCAATGCTGCAATGGCTTTCATCACAAGGATCTCTCAAACGGTGAGTAGAATTGTCATCAAATTTCAGGAAGCTCATCGTGCGCAATAGACAGCAGAGTTTGCCCAACGTGCCCAACTGCACGTCACGGCTTCCTGTGGTCCCTCAGCACCGCCTCGACATTCAGGCTCAAGCTGAAGCCTGCTTCAAACAGTGTTCATCCAACTCCGTACGCTCCATATACCCGATTCAGGCCCCGTCACTTTGGCCCACAGAATATGAGCGACCTGCCTCCACCAAGTTCGCATTCGGCTCAAGTAAGTACTTTGGCTGCCGCTCAGTGTGTGCGCCTCACCATGTCCCAGGTTCCCAGTGGCGAAGAGACTAATAACTCGATGGATGATGCTCCACCCAGTGCTCTCCACTCAACCGAAGTAATAACTTCAATCGCTTTCTTTTCACAATGTCCTCATTTCATTGAAGGGTTCTCCACCATCTTCTTCCTTACCAAGCTCGCCAGGTGTAGATGCCAGCGACACAAATGATAGCCAGTACACGAATGCCGTATCACGACCCTCTTCCAGAGGTCGAATCCGCGATCGGGATAACTCATGTGCTCCTAGAACTCGCAATATTCGGTCTCTTTCTCCGCGAGAGCATCGTCTGTCGAGCAGTTCTACTCTGTTGACTTTACATTCGCCCTCCCCAACCCCATCACACGCTGAGAGGTGTTCTCTCGTGATGCCTGGTACCCTCCCCCCTGGCTCTACGAATGAAGACTGTCATTCATTCTCCTGTAAGCCTGCTACACTCATGCTCCGAATCGTGACTGAATCGTCGCAACAAAGGCTCCTATTTCCCAATTTCATCAGCCACCCTCCTCCCCCAACGTACCTGAGCCAGATAGCTCACGTATGAACTGAAGAATCTTCCCATGGTCATCCAAACCAAGTCGAGCAAGTGCCTCGGGGAACTTGTGTCGAACCCTCAACAACCTCAATCAGTTCCATACTATGCGATTCCTGACAGTTGTCGGGGGGGTAGTGCTATGGACGAAAATCCAACCTCTCCCCATATTCCGCTCCCTGTTTCTCCCATCTCTGGTGATGTTATGATGGTCGAAGGGTCGACCTCTCCTCCCGTACTTCCATCTGTTATTCCTGCGCGACTTGCTTCACAACTTGTTACTCTGGGCATTCCTCTGGAAAACGTCCAGATGGACGAAGAGTCGACCTCACCTCATCTAAATGACGTTGCGATGGACCACTCTACCTCCTTTACTACTGCGACTGGGTAGCCCGTTGCGTTCTTCCTCTTCAAACCCTCACTCTCCCACTACCTCTCCCCCGAGTAATCCTCCGATCCCAGTCCAGGCCAGTGTCGTTACCCCCTGTACCCACTGCTTTAGCCGATATAATTGGTAAAGCGGTGGCCGATCATCTTTGTTTGGGATTAGTTGAACCGACAGTTCGAGGCGTTATCGAAGCCTGTGTTCCCCGCCTTGCAGAAATCATGGAAAGTCGTTTCGCGACACAGAATCCACTCCCCTCCACAGAGGGAGGGAGTTGTCCTAAATCTAAGAACCGTAGCGCTGAATCTGATTGCCGTGGGTCAGATGGCGACGATGAAGAAGAGGAAGCAGTGCCACCACCCAGGCGGAAGAAGCCTGGGCCACGGGGGAAAACGAATCATTTGCACGTGAGTCACCCTGCAAAAGGATGTTTCTGCTGCTGAACCGCAAGATAGAACGCATTCCGTTCATACCTCCGAAGCAAGAACATTATTCCCGCTGAACTCAAGGCAGAGCTGCCTGTTTCAGCTCCGGTTAATGCCATCCAAGTTTTCAATCAAAACGGCGAGGGGCCTCCCGTGCTAGAAAACATTGCCCTTGACTGGGCCTCCCATCTGTTATCCGCGTCACGCTGGAATCATGAAGCCATCGCGATTTTATCGCTCGATTTTCACATGAAGCTCAAAAGTGGGGCATACAAGGAGGTCATTTATCAGGAAGAAAGCATGAATCTACCTGCCCTTCGTCGTCTCTGCGGGCAGAAGTTGGTCCGCACGCACCAAGCTCACCGCAAACGAGCCCTTATCAATGCGGCTACTCCTGATGAACAAGAACAAGTCAAATCCTCCCTCCGAGCATTGGAGGAGAAGCGTCTGAAAGGCGAGAGGAAGATTTCTCGTCGCTTTGGGGTATGCCGTCCTTTAGTTGAGACTCATTTTTCAATCCTTATCCTCTTGCTTAGACAGTTGCGAGGCACAAAAGAATCGTGACGGAAAACCGCTTCCGGGATCCAGAGACATGGGATACCATCGCGAAGATCATTGCTATGCTTGATGTCGAGGGAATGAGTGGTGACGAAACGGATAGTCCTCCCACCTGGAAGCCAAAAGGCCTTCGACGCCTGGAACTTACTTGGTTAAGCCCGTCGATTTCCCTCTTATTCAGGTCTGTCGAGAGTTATGAGCCAGCCGTTAGGATCGAAAATATGCGGGAACAGATCGGCAACTCTTCCTTTGTGCGCCACTGGGAGCCACGGAGCAAAGACACAAAATCAGGGCCGGTTGGGGGCCTTCCTCGTAATTGGTACAATGATGATTGGTTCCGGGGGTTGGACTCCGGAGCCCGCAAGATGCTCGTGGCCCAAAAGGAAGTTGCCATCCCCACCCTGGTATATTGACATTGCATGATCTTGGCTCGACCTTATACTCTGTTGCAGAAACCGTGGGCGTAGGTAGAACCACTGGAGCCCCTCCACGCCACACTAAACAGTCCGGTGAGCGGTCCGGTGAGAGGCTCAATGAGTGGACCACTAATATGTTTCTCTGTAATATTTACAGTATGCTCACGAATTTGGGGCCAGAGCATAATCTTGCTCATTTCTGGAATATGCTTCCAATAGTTGTCATCTCATATACGGAGCGTCTTCACTATACGTAGGCAACCCTTGTTTCCAATTTGTACAGTATTCATAACCATAATAACACTTCAAGTATGACAGTGCAACATATTAGATACATTCCCCGACTATGGTCTCGAATATTATTGCATCTGATAGCCACAAAAACATATTCTACCTATTGTACAGAAACTGATTCACTGTATGTGCAGCAATATTAATACATACATATTTGGATTTTTTTCTTAATATGTGTATCCATTTGTTGAGTGAAAATATTCATAAACATGGGTACCATAAGTTTTCAAATAAGTAACGAGTGTCTTTAGGCGGCATAGCCAGGTGTGTCTCAGGTGTCTGCATCACTTGACCGCACGGTCACTATTTGGGACGTTGCAACTCGCAAACGCGTGCAAACACTCCGCCACGATGACCCCTTGGTCGCAGTGAAGTATTCGCCGCAGGGCGATCGAATCGCGACAGCCACCCGCAATTCCGTTCGAATCTATGACAGCAATGATGGCCGCTCACTCGTGCACATCAGAGGAGAGACTCCCACAGGTATCCTCCGGTTCGACAACCACCTCCTTGTCACTTGCGATCGTAAAATCAAACGATTCGAGGCATCCACAGGGTCATTACTCTCGGAATCGCCAGTTCCCGATTCCGGTCGAGTCCCGTGCATTGCCATATCGAAGCACGGGGAATTCATCGTATACTCTTCCGGACGTACCGTCGTTTTTCGGGACACGGTAACAGACATCCAGCTCAGTCTCATTCAACACCCTCGACGCATACTTTCGATCGCACTTTCTCAAGACGACCGGTTTCTCGCAGTCGGTGGAGAGGGCGGGAAAATCATCATCTACAGTCTATCCTGCGTCTCCGTACGTATCGTGTCTCGTCGGATTGTGGTGCATATGGACATCTTTTCGCATAGGCTTCAATCACTTTGTCTCATCTACAACCCATGGTCCAGGAACCGGGCATTCGAATCCTCGACGCCGCGCTCTATTCTTGGGAGCACGATCAACTCGCGAGCGCAGAAACATCATTGACCGCAGCAGTCAACACGTCGCGCAATCCAAGCCACCATGTACTTGCTAGTCGAGCGCTCGTCAGAGCACATTTGCGGCAGTGGGACACAGCATTGGCCGACGCCACACAGGTCTTTGTTTCTCCCCTCTCACGTACGCTGACGCTGACCCTAATTTGCGCCAAGTCCATTGAAATCCAGCCGTCTATCACCGCCTACATTGCAAAGAGTGTAGCGCTTGTCGGCAACGGGGAGAAGCACACGGCATATCGGGCGTGCGACATCGCGCTCGCACTCTCTCAATCATCTCAGAACTGCTTTTTCCTTTTAATCAAGGTATGTATTCCATACACCCGAACTTCGTTGTCCTCAGATCTTCAACTTGCCTAGGCTATTATCGTGTTCACGACCGGAGAACATGATGATGCATTATCCCGCCTAGACGACCTCGTTGCTACGGTGCGCATCAATACAATATGCTATGTGGTTCAGGCACGTCCACACTCGCTACCACACAACAAACGTCATTACCAACATTTCTACCAGGCATATATGCATCTTCTCCTTGGAATATCGCACATGGAGAGTGGCGACTGCAAGAGTGCGATACGATCGTTTGAACGGGCGCGAGCCCGGATGCGACCCCACGCGAACCACATGCTCTCGGTCATCTCATTGGTAAGCCTCCCATTGGCTATGCCCCAACACATCGAAACCGCTTGCGACCTTTGACAGATATCCGGATGGAAATTTCATAACCTTGAAATCACGATTCGACAGCGTCTTTGTGAAGCCTTGTATGCCGCCGGTCGTATCAAGGAGGCAGGCGAGTCTCTACTGGATATCGTAAATACCGTCAAGGAAGAGATCTATATGACTGGATCGATCATCACCTGGCTTTCTGGTGAGTCATGTCTTACTCGGCCTTCAGCCATGCATTCGAAATTTCACCGTAGGTTTTGCGCAACAATGTCTCTCCAACCCCGAATCCAGTGGTGACACATCCCTCTATTCGCCATCTCCCACGCCGCTCCTGAGGGGTTGGGCAAAGTTGACATTAGCAGGCAGTTCGTGGGAAGATGCCTTGGCGGACACTGTCGATGTGAGTATCTCCTTTTGATCTGGTACCCCTCATGGGCTTGACACTCCATTGCTCTGGAGTTTTCAGTGCCGAGATTCACGATATACCGGGCTCTTTGCGATCATCTCGAAACCCTCAATCAGATAGTGGTCGCGACCGAGTGTTTCCATCGAATGATGAACAAATTGGGAGGGGTAAGAAACCTGCATGCTGAGGAAGCGGAATGGGTTCTTGGTGAGCGGTATCGCATACCATGTAGTATGGTTGTTTATGTCGTCATTTCCTTTCAGACTTCAAGCAGCGTATCTCTGAGGGATTAGAGCATCTGGGAGATGTTGCGATGAATGCCCAGCGAGTCGACGAAGCCATATCCGACTATTCAATCGCACTATCACTGGATCCTGCCGCACCTCAAGGTCTATTCATTAGGCGGAGCAATGCGTACACAGCCAGGGGTCTGTGGAAGGATGCCTTAGATGATGCGAACAAGGTGCGTTTCTTTGTCTTGTGCAGGTATATTCTTCAAGTCAACGACATCATTAGGTGATCATGCTCGATCCATCCTCTCCATGGGGTTACGAGAGGAAGCATGCAACTTTACAGAAGGCAGGACGCTATGATGATGCCATTGCCTCCTTCGAGATGATGCTCTTGAAAATATCACAGTCGTCTGATCCAGAGATTCGTGGTGAGTGCATCGACACCATACTGGTGTTCATCAATTGATCTTGTCTCATAGAGCGTCATCACGAATATGTAAATCCAGAACAGGTCAAGGCGGCAATTCGTACAGCGATCGAGAATGCCATTCGCGAATCTCCCCTAGCCCTGATTAACACCGACTCAGGTCGTCTTCTCGACAAATCTGGGCAAGCGTGCTCATTCGAATCGCAACCCATCTTTTGGGAGTTGATCTCCTCCATAAGCACACACATTGATCATGCCCGGATTAATCACGAAGTTGCGGAGTACTACCGTTACGCCACGTTTTCGCACAAGTGGGAAGACAACGAACCTCTGTTCGAGCAAGTCATCCGCATCGTGGTGTACGAGCTCGAAGGGTCCCCAACCCACGACAAGCTGCAAATGTTCTGCAAGATCGTGCGGGATTCCGGGTTCCGCTGGGCATGGAGCGATACATGCTGTATCAACAAAGGAGACCACTTCGTGCTTCAAGAGGCCTTGGTCTCCATGTTCAAGTGGTACGAAGGTTCTGCGGTGACGATCGTGTTGCTTCGTGGCGTCCGCTCTCCGTCGAAGCGCGGTGATCTTGTGGGGAGCATCTGGAACAGTCGGGGCTGGACATTGCAGGAATATCATGCATCCAAGGTGGTCCGATTCTACACCGAAGACTGGAAGCCAGTACCTGAATCTTGATATTCCGAACCACAAGGAGTCACCAGAGATCGTCGCAGAGATGGAGGAGGCAACCCATGTATCGGCACGAGCCTTGATGGCACTCCGACCGAGTTTGGATGACATTCGGGAGAAGCTACGTCTAGCCTCAACACGCCAGACGACACGGGTGGAGGATGCAGCATACTCGTTGCTTGGAATATTCTCCATGTCCTTACCAGTTGTATATGGCGAGGGGGACAAGGCGCTCGGGCTGTTCTTGGCACAGCTCCTGACGAGCTCTGGAGATACGAGTATCCTCGCATGGACAGGACGATCTGGCAGCTTCAATAGCTGCCTCCCTGCTAATATCACTGTATTCAACCATCTTCCGACAACGCACATCCCGCCAACCCTCGAAGGTGCTGAAATGGACGAGATCATCACCGGCTTTGCAGACCTCTCCACTCGATTCTACCTCATTCATGAAGTTGTATGATCGACTTCGTGACCTCCCTGTACCATTTTTCGTGGGACAACGGATGAAGCTTCCCTGTCTTGATTTCAAACTCGGGCCTTTGTCAGCTTTTCGGAGTGGGTCGTGGAATGTTTTCCGTGCACAGACAGCTATTGGGGTTGTGGAGATCAGGACTGAGGAAGATCTCTCTCGATTCGGTTCCCTCTACCTTGTTCATCCATGGACCGACTTTCTCCTTGGCCAACAGCCTGTCGGAAGCATAGTGGAGACAATTCTCGAAGAGAAGACAGACGACCAGTCTTCCTCTATAGGCGAGTTGCCATCGTTCTCCTGGCCCTTCCGGTATCACACCTGCAGCCCCGCAAACACGAGCAGCGCGGCTCGTTGCTCGCTTTGGGCGACCAAAGTTTGTTGAATCCCCTCGCGGCAGTAGCGTCTCTCCGCCCAGTGTCTCTCCAGCCCCCTTCATCGTTATCGCCGACAGAAATGCAGACACGAGCCCTGCAAGCCATTGCTCGACTGAGACAACCAGTTCGGTGCACTGTTGCTCACGCCTCACCTCGGAAATGTAGCAGCGTATAGGAGGGTCGCTTCGGACAGTCTGATCACGGCCCAGGTAGAAGAGATCACACCAACGATGTTGAACAAGCTGATAAACTAGTGTGCACGTGCTGGACGTGCTGTGACGGATGGATTCTATGTACACGATACTCGTGGTTTGTAGTTTGCAGTTCGTGTTCTCTATCACTTACCTTTGATCGTTACTTTGGTGTGGGCGTTCGAGAATGTGCGCGTTGGACCTACATCCTCGTCGATTTCGCGCTCATGAGTATCGTTTCGTAGTTAGTGCTCGTCTTGTCATTTTCTCGAATTCTCTCTCATAGCCTTGTGGATACACTCGTTACATCTATACGTCGCCCCCTCTGTTTGGATTCCTTGGATCCCTCCTCATAGACTGTGCCTTTGGGGTGTCGGCCCTGCCAACGGGTGATCGACAGCGAATTGCTTGTGTACGCTGCTCCATTGAATTTTTTAGCATGGCTATCACGTCTTGGCAGTAGACCTCATTGCGAAAAGTCTCTATGGCCCAGTGTTCCATATGTGGAAGTTTTGTAGGTTCGTTCGTTGGAAACGCAATGTCCCATCCATTGTCAGGATGGTAGTTTTCTCGCGCCGCTCCCAGCCTTGCATCTCACACTAGCGGGGAACATCCATCTGCTGGTACTTGCCCATCTATTCCGTTCCGCACACTACTGTCATCTCGTTATTTAGCGGAAGCACCCTTGAAACGGTAAGAAAAGAAAAGGTATTCGTTTCTTTCGCCCCGATACTTTTCCTTTGCGCTTTGAAAACAACTTGCCCTCAAATCCAGGTCGAGACTCGCCGCCTTCGCCTTTCCTCTTTCTCTTCTCTTCTCTTCTCTTCTCGTCTCTCATTCTGCATGATGATATGGTCAGTCGCCGCAGCACGGTGAATCGTAGCAGGAAACTTGCCACTTCATTTTACTGCATACTTTCTCCTTGTCTTTGCGCTTCATCATTTTCTTCAGATGTCCTTCATTGTCTTTGACCTTGACACCCTCTACACAAGCAGCGGTTCTCGCTCATCGTTCTTGGCCTGGGACTGTCTTGCGTTTCTCACCTGGGAGGGCTGCCAGCTTCTCCTCACGTGCGGTGAGCTGTGTGAGAGCCTGTGTAGGGTTCGATACAGTCTTGAACCGAACAACTTTTTTCACTCGTCAAACCAGCAAGAGCAGAGAAAGAAACATTCGTAAGGGGAACATCATGAGTGCCAGGACCTGAGAAAGACGTCCCTGGTAGGTCCCTCACGAGCAATTGATTCTAAGAGCAAGTCACAGCGCATCTCACATCTGAGTGTACGAAATAAGGACCCCCCTGAACTGTCTTCTCGGGAAAATCGATACGAGGTGTACTGGGAAATGGTGAACGTTGAGCTCTTCCATGCCATGGCAATCCAGCTCTGCCGCGAATAGTCACCCTGGTGGATCGTCATGGTCCAACATACATCTCGCGTACCTACACCGCCTGCGCCGGCACCTCCACCGAGCGGTTGTGCGAGCGGTATGTTTTTTGAGCGGGGTGAGCGGGAGCAGCACGAGAGAAAGAGGACGAGAGAGGGAGAAGGGACAGTGGGAGAGGGAGAGGGAACGCGAGTATGTGCGTGGAGAGCGTGGAATGGGGTATGATAGGGATAACGTGGATGACGGAGTCCGCCGGTTCGTGGATAGGTCCTAGTCCATGGTTAGTATCGGGTATCGGTGTGGGAGACGGTATGGGAGGGATGCTGTTGCCCAGGGATAGTAGGAGGGACGATCGGAAGTGTGTTCCGCCTGTGCCTCCACGTACCAGTTGAAGTCGGGTCGTGGATCTGAGCATTGAACATGATCGATTGATCCTTTGGGCGTCTGCTAGCGGACGGTTATCGGATGCATTTTTGTTTTTGTATTAGAGTAAAGCGTGTATTTCGGCCATGACACGGAAGCGGTGATTGTGGGGGTGTGGATTGGGTCGATAAGGAGGCACGTGCATACCAGGCCAACGGCGTACCAGGACAAACGACCACCATCCTTCATGCCATCGATCTGATACCTAGGCGGGATATGTTTTCCGAGGTGCCCTTCTGGCAAATGAATGGTGAGCACAGGGCGGGTCGAAAGAACGGTGCTGATGAGAACACAAGAGTCGGGTAAAAACAGTTCCTCGTCCAGTATCGTTGGCCGAAACGAAGCAAAACCGATCGTGATCGATGGTCGAGGTGCCATATATTCCGTCGCGGTCCTCGCTGACGGGAAACACGTCGTGAGCGGCAGCGAAGAAGGGAAGCTTCGACGTTGGCGCATGGAAGATGGCAAGGAGGTGGGGGACGGCAATGGACACGGGGAGTAATGTTTACAATATTGCAGTGTCGCGAGATGGAAAGCTGATCGTTAGTGGGACGGAAGCTGGCTTGGTCACGGTGTGGGATGCGGAGAGTCACTCAAAAGTGAGGGAGTTCAGAGCACACAGCGGTTGGGTGCGTGCTGTCAACATCTCGCCCGACGCAACGAAAATCGCGACTGGATCGAGTGACAAAACTGTTTGCGTCTGGTCGCTGTCGACTGGCGAGCGACTCCTCGGCCCCTTGAAGCACAACAACTACGTGGTAGGCAGCAAAGCTTTCACCCGACGGACGCCTCATCGCTACTGCCACATGGGATAACTCTGTCCGGGTCTACGACAGTCAGAATGGCAGCCTCATCGCCGAGTTCCCAGTCCAAGTCAACTCGGTGTTGAACCAGTCCCTCACCTGGGCCAGTGATAGCAACCAACTCTTCGCCTTATCACACGATGGCAACATCCACCGTGTCGACGTGTCCGCCAAAACCACGCTGTCGAAATGGCACATTCACAGCACCCACGATCCCAGATGCATCACCCTGGCAAGCGACGGCACATTCATCGCAGCCTCCGCCGGAGACTCGAAGGTCTCTTTGTGGGATACTGCGACACACGAGCAAATTGGGGCTGTCATCAAGTGCACTCACTCCGTCGAGTCCATGGCTATTTCACCAAACTACGACCTCGTAACCAGCGGGTGCTATGGGATCACCCTCCGGGCACTCTGTGGCACCCTTCCCTCTCACTACTTGGATAATGTGAGTGTACCTGCACAAAAAACACTGCAATCGCAAACCCCCCCATTCGCCGTTGCAGCCCCCTCGCATGCAGGAAATGGAGCACACAGAGGTCGAAAAAGTTGACGACAGTCCGAGTACGTTCATTTGCACCCTGACCCCCGTTGCTGATAACCATGCTCATCAGACGAGAGAGCACCGAATCTCGAGAAAACCATCCAGGAACTGCGCAATCAACTCGCCGAATCTCAAAAAACCCGTCAAGAGAGAGATACCCTCATACAGTCGCTACGCGCTCAAGAGGAGAACTCGAGTATGTTCCCCGCGACTCCAGTGCATATTTCCTTAATTAACGTCTACTAGATAGCAAAATCGCGCGTCTCGAAAAAACTATCCAAGAACTCCGCGACAACCTCGCCGAATATCAACGCGTAGCCAATCAGGAAAAGGATGACTTCAACGAAACCATCAGCTCTCTTCGTGCCGATCTTCGCACACGCGACGAAAGCTCAAGTAGACTTCGTATCCAACTTGCTGACGCCCGACGCAAGATTATTCGAATCAACCGCGCGCACGAGCAGAAGCATCAATGTGAATCCCTCTATGCCCAAGGTCGCATACATGGTGCTGCGGAATGTCTTCTCGAGATTGCGAATACCGTAGACGACGATGTGAGAGCCAACCAGTTAATCATGGACTGGATTACCGGTGAGTTTCGGTGTCGTGCATCACGTCAGAGTATCTAATCGCTTCCGTCAGACTTTACGCACCGATGCGTCACGGCGCTGGAGAGAGTTGGAGATGAGGCATCGAATGCCAGGAAACCGGACGAAGCAGTTGGAGCTTACTCTACTGCATTGTCGCTTGATCCCACAGTCCCGAACGCTATAATGACGAAATGGGCGAACGTGATATTGAAACGTAGCTCAGCGCTTGAAGTATTAAGTGCTACAACCAAGGTATGCTCTCTGTGATGGTTCTAAGACGTATAGTGACTCTCTTTCGGTTTAGTTTAAAGTTCCGAGGTTTATCGTCTACCGCGTCATTTGCGACATTTTAGAGCGGGACGGTCGCCTGGCGGAGGCGGTCGAGTGTTTCCAACAAATGCAGAGCGAGCTGCCAGAGGACGCGGGTGTGCGCGATGAGCGAGCGGAATGGGAACTCAGTGGGTGGTTGCAGCCACAACATCGTCTGGGCTAATTCAAACACCTCCCCCAGATTTTCGAGGACGTTGTATCGAGAAGCTAGAAAAGCTGGGCGACGTCGCAAGGGACTATAAGAAGCATGACGAGGCCATTGGATATTACTCCAATGCACTGTCACTCGACCCGACAAATAACGATATTCTCCTTAAGCGGAGTAAAGAGGTATGGAGTGTGTTCACGTCGCTGTCGTCATATCAAACGGACCCCACTGAATCCACACTATCAGGACATCGAGCTCGGCCCATTATCCCATACGGGATATCAGACGAAGCATGCTGCATTACATGCCATGGGACGTTACAGCGATGCCTTCGAAGCATTCAGGACGATGCTCTCAACTCTGAAGCAATCTCCCCATTCACACATTCGTGGTAAGCCATTCTGTCAATAACGCACGCAACAGCCGGTTTTGATTGGTTGTGGACAGAGCTTCGCAATCAGTACGTCGACGCAACCGTCACGATTCAGGAGGTGGTCGAGGAGACTATCCAGCACATGCCACGTGTTCTCATCGACACCACTACTGGCCTGTCTCTACGACAAAACCCAGCAAGCAGCAGCCTTCGTGGAACTCCCGATCTATGACGAGCTGCGTTCTTCGATGACTACCCGGCTTGACCCCGCACGTATTGGGACAGAAGTGAAGGAGTTCTACCGATATGTGATGCTGTCGCACAAGTGGCAGCCCCATGAACCGACATTCCAGACGGTGGAGAACAATTCGATCTATGAGCTACCGGCGTCTCTTGAGAACAGCAAGGTACAAAGGTTCTGTGAACTCGTGCGCTCTCTTTGCTTCCAGTGGGCATGGAGCGACACTTGCTGCGTAAACCAGCAAGATAAGGGGGTGCAACAAGAATCGGTGGTTGCTATGTTCAGGTGGTATCGTGGCTCGTCCCTCACGATTGTCCACCTTCTCGGAGTCTTGTCGAAGTCACAGGTGATCGGTTGTCTCTGGAGGAGCATCTGGAACACTCGTGGGTGGACATACCAAGAATACGTTGCTTCCAAGGTTGTCCAATTCTACACCGAGGACTGGAAGCCATACCTTGGATTGGACATCTTCAACCACAAGGAGTCACCTACCATCCTTTCGGAGATGGAGCAGGCAATGAACTTCACCTCGCAGGAGTTGGCCACACTTCAACCAGGCTTGGAAAGGGCGCGCGAGAAGCTCTACTTGGCTTCCAGGCGTCGAACGGCACGCGAGGAGGATATTGCGTACTCGTTGTTTGGGATCTTCAAAGTCCCGATCCCAGTCATATATGGCGAGGGCAATCAAGCAGTCGGTCGTCTCCTGGAGTATATCCTCACACGTTCGGGCGATGTCTCGCTTCTCGCTTGGACTGGGGGGAGCTCCGGTAGTCACCATACCTACCTTCCTGCGGATCTGACTGTCTACAAGGAAATCGTGCCACCGCACTTTCCACGACCAATAGATACGGCGGATATGGATGGCATGGTCATTGGGTTGCGCTCATCGTTGCCCGACCTTTCCCTGACGGTAGCACTATACGGGCGGCTGAACGGTCTCCCCCCTCTGTCCCTCCTCGCTGGTCGACTCACACTTCCCGGAATTGTATTTCCCCTCGCTAGCGTCGTCCCTCTCTCGGAATCTGATCCAGACTCTGATCTCGCTACTTATCGTGCGACGTCACCCATGCTCGGGGATGTAGAGTTCCAGACCACGGACAAGTTATCTGGGATGGAGAGTTTACTCTTGATCCATCCCTGGATCAGTCCCCTTCTCGACCAGGATTTCTCGCGTGGTGTAGCTCAATTCGATCTAGCCACGCGTGCACTACGGCTCGTCGCCCGGCTCAGGCAGCCGTTTGGGGCATTCTTACTTGCAACGCTGGCACGCGAGCAATACAGACGGGTTGCGACGGATAGCTTGATCATGGTCCGAGTTCGCGAGGAGACCTTGTTGACTGATTTGATGGAGGGCATCCGTACTGTCCACATACAGTAGAGGTACGTGTGACTGTGCCGCGCGTTGGACCCTTGTTGTTATGTATTCGCGTAGTTCAGTCGCTCGATCTTGTCATTCCCTTCGAATCCTCTCCCGTAGCCTTGTGGATACGCTTGCTAGTATAACTCGTTATACGTCGCACGTTGGAACCCTCTTCGTGGAGTCGGTTCGGTGATGTGCCACGACTAGCCACGCCGGGTCCCATGTTATCACGCCTCAGTCATGTATGTATAGTGTCGTTCGTCAGAATGTCGCCAGTCCAGGCTTCGGTCCTCACGTGCACACTCGGCGGGATGGTGTGAAAACAGTGCAAAAACCTATGTAGATAGAAAGAGGTGAACACATACCACCCCCAGTCGAGCATGTACGACGCTTGAGAAAAGTGGAGTAGGTTACCAGCCGTGTCAGAAAAAAAAAAAAGTAGAGCGTAATGTTAAGCTTGGCCAAAGTAACGTAGTATCCACGGACTGTTTTTTTCGCCAACAATTGGAACAAAGACATTGCACGTCTGATAAATACCAACCCAAACGAATGTCACGAGCCCACGAACCAAGAAAAAAAAAAAAAGCACGATAACACACAACAGAGGGTGATATCATCAAACCCTCGCTACGCGCGCCTAATGACACTCAAGCAAGTTGCGCGAACCCGACCTGCGAGTTCCCGAAATCGAACGCGGTGTAGACGCCCGAGAGGAAAACATCCCCGACAATCCAGAATGCTGGTCATAGGGTCACCGAGAGTGTTCGGTGATCAGTACGGTGAAAAAATCGGGAAATACTAAATGGAAAACTCACAAGCACCCGTGTCTCGGCCGATAAGGCCACTGAGACAGTCAGACGAGTCGGACGAAATCGCTCCTAGGTTGAGAGCTGAAGCAGCGATCGGGAATGCCTTTCCGCCGAAGCTAAGGCTAATAGTTGGGAAAGAATCGCATGGGACTACAGAGTGTCAATAGAGCCAGAACGCGCGGCCGGGTACAAACTCACAGGTATAGAAACCGTCGCCGAAACTGCTCGGTGCAGTGTTGGCACCAAGGGCACTATAGAGCGTTGAAACTTGTGAGGGAGTACCAACGATGAGGGTGGTACCAGTGTCGATGATGACATCGACATTGCTCAGAATCGTCTGACCGTTACCCTGAACGTTGTCCATCGTCACCTGCCAGTAACCCTAAATGGTCAATGTTAGTACATGACCATGTGCAGCCGACACTTCAGCTGACCTGCTGCGTTACAGGGGCATAGGCGAAGTCGCCAGTGTATAATTCACAGTTCACTCCGCCGATATATAGCTCGGCTCCAGAGGACGAGAGCTTGAACGAGAACACCGGATCAGTCACCTGTCCTTCAGATATGAGAGTCTGGAAAAGGGAGCTAGCGCCATAGACCGAGATAGACTCGAAGGCCATTCCCATCAAGCCGTCTGCAGGGTACTCAGAGCTATGGAACCCAGGAGAGTATGTCGTCGCAGCTCCAAGAGTCTGAATAATCGCCTACTTGGCTGTCAGGAATGATCACACTACTAAGCTATAAAGAACATACGGTAAAGCCAGCAATGGATACGGTATCGATGTATTGTTCACCTGAGACAGTGGATCCATCTCCATACTCGAGGCTAAATGTCCGACCCACGTCTTGCGAAGTTGAAGAAGAAGTAGGGTCCCAGAGAGCATGACCGCCGCAAGTAGAGTCACAGGTAGACGCTGGCACGAAGAGGTCACTGTCGTGGGATTGAACAAGGTTTGGCATATGGTTAAATAAATACCTACCAGGAACCAGTATCGAAATCGACTGTAAGCGAGATTAGGGCAGTCATTCATCAGGAGTGCGAGGAAAATCCACCAGTGAAGGATTGAGCCGGAGTACCGACTGAAATGGTGCCATACCAGAGCCCACTGGTGGCATTACTCGTCAAGGGATCGCCAGCCCCCCGTTTTTGGGTCCCACCCAAAGCAGCAGGGTGCGCCGACCCTGTGTTCTGCATAAAACGAGTGAAGCCACGGATAATCTTGCTAAAGACGATGCATGAGTGAACGCGGTGTAACGGCGCATAGAACATACGCCTTGACTGATGCAACATGAGAATTGAGTGCACCAATGTTAACGCCCTCGCCAGTGTTCAGCAGCCCAGAGCGTTTGGTGATTGGGATGGGTATGCCGATCCTCTGCCTAGCGGGCTGAGGGGCGGCGGCGGTTAAAACAGCCAGCGCGACAATCGATGTCACGAGAGTGAAGCGCATTCTAGAGAAATGAATGTCACAAAGGAGTGTCGGGAATACTCGGCGGAGTTTTAGCGTTAACCCTGGCCACCTTTAATACAGAAACCCATGGCGCCAAAACCCTTGCACACGAAGTGGTTCTTGCCATGTGACGCATTCAAGAAGACAACCTGGCTACCTTCGGTAAAGGCGAAGATAGTGACAGCACCGCAGCAACGATTTGCGTCAAACAGGCCATGCCGGCCCGGCTACCTGTCAGATAAGTTCCCAAAAGTACCACAGGTTGCGCTCTTGGATGATCGAGGGCGAATTCTGCATGCCAACTCGCGGGTGTCCATGGTTTCGGCGGGCAGAGTGTCGAAACCTATAGAACGCCTCGAGGTAATTGCCAGGCGGATATAGTAGTATCATGTCTGGATAATGTCAATCGCTGTCCCTGCCCCGTAGTCATGGTCGTGGGAAGTTATTGGATGTGCACTGTACCATGCATCATGCATCGTCCGCTTGTCCGAACTTCGGTTGCTTGTAGCTATGACCATATCGAAATTGCCAGTGGGTCGGGGTAAGGTCCTGGGCACAACGATTAGGCTCCATTTCCTAGTCTAACAAGCGGCGGAACGTCAAGGCTGAGGACGTGCAACCGATTGTGCATCGGGTGTTCCATACTGAGGAAAATCATGGTACCAGAGGGCATACATGATCCTGTCTCGGATTCTCAGCTGAAGACATTCACAAGAGGTGTGCAGGGATGTGAAAATGTGTTTGCACGGAACCGGATATGAGAAATCGATCGAAGTTTGAGGCTTGTTAGTCGGAGTTCGGATTGTCCGAACCCTCTTTGTTTGTGTCCCAAACGGCACCTAATAAACTTCCAACGAGAGCGCCGCGCACGTACGGTGCCACGTTACAGTAATTTCTTTCTGAAATAAACCAAACCTACAGGGACAGTGACTCCGATGGGCACAAAAGTTACTGGTGCTTTGCCGAACATGTGTACGTGACTATCCTTTCTTTCTTGCGATCATCGTTTTCCCTCCATGAAGCTGTAGCCGTTGATGTAACGTATCCCTTCTGCTGGAATTTGTAGGAACGCGCGGGATCGGACTGGAAAGTATCTGCAAGGACATCTGTCCATCGCCGGACAGCGAGTAACGTATCGAATATCGACCTCGCACATGAGCAGGTACTGCCAAAATCTCGAACAAAAAGCAATGGAACATGTTTCTGCCAGGGCCTCGTGTTGCTACTACTAGTACACCACAGGACTGAGAGCCGATGGTGACAGTGAGGGGGAAAGGAAAGACACTCGCGACTCGGACGGCCACCGCAGCTTCAAAGGAAGAAGACTGCGATACCCAACGGGCGACAGTGTACGATATAACCGTTCAACGGTCAAACAGGCCAATACTACAGGTACCGTGGTAGGGTTCGAGACAGAACGCACCTGAGTCCATGTTTCAGCTGAGACACGGGTGAAAACGGGTATCTGAGTCTTGCGGCCACCATGCGGTCAGCGACCTGTAAAACTGACGTTTTAGTGCCCGTAATATAAATGAAGCAACATTGCCAAGACACCGAATGACGGACCGTGTTCCTGAAGTATGTAGTAGTGCAGTGGGAGATGCTGCAGGGCAAGCTTGCGAAGCGAGCCTTTGGTTCTGAAAGGTGGTGGCTCTCCGGAGAAAGTGTTTGAAAATGTTTCGAGCGTGCGCAGTGAGTGAGCAAACAGCTGGCTGGCTTGATCCCCAACCCAAAGTTGTAGAACGACACGCATCGCTCGTTTTTGATCCCGCCAACTATCATGTGAGGGTGCGTGTTAATGAATGGGATGGTAGATAGGTGCGTACAATATTAAGTGAATGCAATAAGTTCTATGTGAGCGATGATAAGGATGCCATGCGCCACTCCCCAACTCTAGTCCCAGCTTATCGACGACATCTACTTCTTTGCCTGAGGCATCGTCTTTTTATGTGCCTCCTCGATCTCTTTCTGCACATGCGGCAGCACTGGCAAGTGAGTCTACCAAATAAAGTCAGTTTCCTCAACTTTGAAACACACCAAAATGGAACGCACTCTATACTCCATACTAAACTCTCCCTTGCCCTGCGTCACCCCCCTCAACTGACTCGAATACCCAAACATGTCGTTCAAGGGTACCTCTGCCGTACACGTGAATTCCTCGTCCCGTACTTCGCTGTCCAAAATCGTTCCCCGCCGAGCATTCAAGCTCCCGATCACCGCCGCCTGGAACTCGCCCGGTGCAACGACCTCAACAGTCATGATCGGTTCCAAGATGATCGGCTTCGTCTTGGAATAAATCTCACGGAAGGCGGCAATGGTTGCGATGCGAAAGGCGAGCTCGGAAGAGTCTACGACGTGGTACGAACCGTCTTGGAGGACCATCCGGGCACCAACTATCGGGTTCCCCGAGAGCGTGCCCTTCTCGAGTGCTTCAAACCAACCCTATAATACGTAAAACGTGGGCATCAGTTCAAGTCTTCACTGAGTTTCCTCCTCATGGAAGCGCCACCGGAACATGACAACACACCTTTTCACATGCAGGGATGTAGTTGTGCGGGATGTTCCCTCCCATGACTGTGTTCACAAACTCCCTATCCTGCCCATTTTCTGAATCGAACGGGACGGGCTCCACATACCCGATCACTCGGGCAAACTGGCCAGCACCACCGGTTTGTTTCTTATGTGTATGGTAGAACTCGGCACGCTCGGTGATTGTCTCGCGGTAGGCAACGCGAGGTTTACCACTCGAAACAATGACGCCGTATTCACGACGCATCCGTTCGATGTATATCTCGAGGTGGAGTTCACCCATCCCAGAAATAATGGTCTGACAAACAGGTAAGATAGGGCTAGGCTGGAGAAATGAAATGACATATACCTCCTTGCTCTCACGATCGATGTGCACCTTGAACGTCGGATCTTCCTTCTGGAATCGGTTGAGAGCACGGGAGAAGTTAGGTGTCTCTTGTCCTTGAGGTTTGATCGCCAACGAGATGACGGGCTCGGGGACAAACATAGAGGTCTACACAATCATGAGTTTGATCCGTCACCTCCGCAATGGGACTAACCATGGAGAAGCTCGAAGAGCCATCCGTAAAAGTATCCCCGGACGAACACTCGACACCAAAAACGGCACAAATCTCACCAGGGCCAATGGAATCTATGTCCTGGAAGGCGGTTCAGTGTACAAACAAGACAGCCAGACTAATTACCGACCTCCATCTCATTACTGTGCAAACGAACCAAGCGAGGAACTTTGACCTTCTTATCCGTGCGAGCATTGAAGATGAAGGATCCTTTCTTCAGAGTACCCTGGTATACCCGCATGTAGGTCAACTGACCGAATCGTCCTTCCTCCAATTTGAAAGCCAATGCAACAAGAGGTGCTTCGGCAGCAGGGGCAAGCGGGACCGGAGGTGAACCGTGTGGCAATCTCGTATCGTGCGCAGTGACAACCGACTCAGCGGGATTAGCAAGGTAAGCGCAGACACCGTCTAGCATAGGTTGTACCGCTGTGTTCTTGATAGCCGAGCCGAGGAAGACCGGCGAGAATTTGAGACCGACGGTTGCGCGACGGATGGCTTCAGCAATCTGGTGGCCAGAAGGTGTTTCGTCCGCAAGAACCATGTCGGCAATTTCATCGTCGACTTCGGCGAGTTGCTCAATGAGCTCAGCACGTTTCTCCTTAGCGAGATCGATGACCGAGGCTGGGATCTCGTCTGATTCCGTGACTTGGATGCTAAACAGATGTATGAGTGAGGCTGAGAACCAAAGGAAGCAATTAAATCAAAGTACCCTTTCTCGCCCTCATTGTAGATTGCCTTCCAACGAACCAGATCAACGACACCCTTGAGCTCGTCTTCGACGCCGATAGGAACCTGGACTGCCGCAGCGGCAATCTTGAGCTTAGACCGAATTTGACCGATAACCCTCCAGGGATTTGCTCCGGGTCTGGAAGATATGACTCAGTATTTTAACATCACGACAATGAACAAGTCGCACCTATCCATTTTATTGATGAATGATATCCGAGGGACGTTATAGCGACGCATTTGACGATCGACCGTAGTAGTCTGACTCTGAACACCAGAGACAGCACACAAGACCAAGATAGCACCATCAAGCACACGCAAGGCGCGCTCGACCTCTATAGTAAAGTCGACGTGTCCTACGCATCCATCAAGTCAGAGTGAGCGTACTCCACCTCGAAAAGAGTGCTAACCTGGGGTGTCGATGATATTGATGGCGTATTTTTGCTTTTCGCCAGTAGTGGGGGATGGTGCTTCCCAGTCGCAAAAAGTGGCCGCACTCTGGATGGTGATGCCTTTTTCACGTTCTAGTTCCATGCTGTCCATCTTGGCCCCGACGGCGTCCCGACCACGGACCTATGTTACGTTGTTTAAACGGGGTGATATTTATCAAAGTCTCGCTGCAATGACGCGACACGAACCTCATGAATCTCACGAATTCGACCGGTGTAAAAGAGGATACGCTCCGTGAGGGTAGTCTTGCCGGAGTCGATGTGTGCGGAAACACCGATGTTCCTCTGGCAGTTGATCCGCTTGAGGTCTGCGTCCGACAGTTCATACTTGGGGTAGTTGTACTGGGGTAGTTCTGTGCTCTCGGGACTCGGAGCACGCGCAGTGGCGGTTGACGCAGCCCGCCAACCGTGGTGGAAAACAGGTAGGAATTTTGAGGATGATGGTCGAGGAGGCGAACGAAGTGCCAAGCGCCATGAGCAGGGCACTCCTCGCCCGAGTGTCTGCATCTCGAGAGAACCCGTCAAAAATTTGGTGATGCAATTGACGCTTACCGCGCATGGGAACAAACTCCTAAATCAGGACAGATGCCAGATCTGGGATAGCCCCTGTCTCGACTCTTCAGAGTAGCAAATGGGCGAGAGCGTTATAGAATCATCGTTTCCCGACTCCGAGGTCTCTTCTGTCACGCCGGGACTTGTCCTCTGATGGATTCAGCAGTGGTACACGTTCCTTGGTGAAGATTCGTCGCACTTTTATGGCACTTCTGGTGGGCTCACACGCTAGACGTCAAAACAAGGCTTTATTGTGTACAGAAATATCAATGTATTGTATGCGTCATGGTTTCACCCAACCGTCAAGGCCACATAGTAGCAACTCCTCCCAAGAGGAGCGGGTACGGAAGATACAGGAATATGACGCCACGCAGTCACCCTACATCAGCCTCAAATCCCCTGCAGCGAATCAACACGCAAAGCGGACTCAGCCACAGAGGACCATAGTGAGAGCGAGCCAGGCAGCGGCGCTCGATCTTGTGAGCACCCAAACGGACACCTCGCTCCACCAACCTGAAACTAGACGCTATTCAGAAGTAACTCTGCGCCAAGGGCTAACGCTTCGTGCGGTTGGATGGACACTTGAAAAAAACAACCACATGCGGAGTTCGCCCCTCATATAGTCTCGTTGTATATTTTAATCTCCGATTCATTCACCAGGCGCGTCGAGACGCGTGCCTTTGTGTTTCGATGCCACGTCTCTCAGCACTACCCAGGCCGAGAGATTCTGTCTTTGCAGGTTCACATGAGTTCCATCGCGGGGATGCAAACGCAGTTTGCCCCCCAAATCTTCGAGAATGTGTGCTCGCGATGGAGGATTGTTGTGAAGAGGTAACACCAATCGTCTAGTCAATCGGCTTTTGTCCTCATGACAGACAGGCTTACGAGGCCCAGCAACTCCTCCGAAACGGGACGTTCGATCTACCAAGGATGACCAAGGTATTGGCGAATCAGAAGGTACCTTCCCTGTTCCCAATATCGTATCATCGGCTCACTGCGTCCAGGTCTTCCTCCTCATAGACGAGAGCACCGTTCGTAGATACAAAGCAGACCTCGCGGATGAGATCGAGCCACAGATCAACGAGCTTATTGAACGTGCAGAGAAAGGTCTCAAAGCCCTCAGCCGCAAACAGGCTTTGATCCAAAGCAAGGTTTGTCCCTCACCCCGAAAGACACGAAATCGTGGACCATGCATTCGAGATAGGTAGAAGCAGCTCAAACCATGCAGTCTCGCGCAGCAACAGCGCCGACAACGAATAAACGCGAGGAACGCAGGGTACAGATGCTGTCGAAACAGCGACAGCGACTTGAGGAAGAAGTAAGAGTCGTAGAGTCAGAAATCTTGGCACTGGTCCGTTTGGTTTACAAGAATCGACACTTCGACACTAACTCTTCGCAATAGCAGAACAAAAACCCGTTGCGTTTGTGATTCTTGTGACTCCACTGACTCCTGACTGTCGGTCCCTTGGTATCACGGGCTTTCCTTGGGGTTCCCATACTAATATGCACACACTCTTGTTCGCAACGAATCCCGAGTGATGATATAATCGCCTGTCACGCGGGTTATACTCTACGGTGGACAAACTTGGTTTTGTCTTGTAATAGATGCTTGCGTCTGTCTTTTAAAATCTGCCCTTACATCATGTATTCACTCCAACTGACACCCATTTTCACCCCGTGGAAGGTGAGTGTCACCCAAGCCATGGTGTCCGATGAAAAATTGAAATTGCTTCACTTGTACAACAAGGGGCGACGACGAATACGGAGGCAGCCAAATGGGCCAGTCTTCACGCTTGATCGTCACCTTATGACGATATCACACGATGTATTGCATATTATTGATCAGCACTCAATTCCGTGCACCACGCAGCCCGCCGGGAGTTCACACATTTCTGGGCAAATGTAAAGCCGCAACCAAGTATATCTCTGAATTTCTGAGATCCTATTCACTAGCTATCTACATGGATCGCTGATGGTTCTAAATTTTCAAAAGTCCGACGCAGGTACACCTCGCCACCCATCGACGATGACCCTTGAAAGCAGAATACTAACCCATAGAAAGTAGGATGCGAATTTGTGAACTTGATGGTACGAGGGCACGGCTCTCGGTTACAAGTGATACTGCGTCATCTATCCTGGCATACACGGCTTTCTCTTCCATGTTCTTGGGACTTCACTGAAACATTGGCAGTCCCGCCCGCAGAGAGGAAAGTGGCAACTACCCGGGGTCGAACAATCCATTTACCATTTGTGCGGTAAATGGAATTCTATTACGCGACACGCAGCCATAGCGGTTCATTTGTTAAATTAATATTCACTGATCTCGTTCAACCACCCCTAGGCAAACGAAGATAATCGCATACTACGATCATCGAGCGCGATGGCTGGATCCTGAATCCATGGGCACAACGCCACACACTGACTCTGCTAATTGACCCCGGATTCGATTTAAACTGCACGATATGATGAGCAAGTTGTATCCCTCTTGTTACCCTTCGAGGTAGTTGTCGGCGCTCCGCCTGTATTTCAATATTTGCATACACCCTTGATCTTGGCAAGCCGTCGTCCCATTTACTCGCCCTTCTTCCTCAGGTCCCTAGATAGAATTGGAACCCCCGTCCGATGCGCGTGAATCACTGAGAACTTTGGCATGGACTCCCTGTACTCGGGTCGGCCCGACGAGTGTTAATTTTTCCCTATCTGATGATGACTTTATGCCGGTAGAATCACGCATTCCCAAAGTAATACCAATACAGATTCGATCTGTCAACCCAGACACGTGCTCTCTCTTGCGTTGTATTGCGAAGTTCGTCAACCGTTCTCATCCGCGATATCTGTCACACAAGGAAGGAATGATTAAAGTCTTCAATACCTGCGGCGGGCACTGTCAACCTCTACTTGTTGCCGTTTTATTGGTCTTTCGTGTCCAATGGCTTGCGACCACCGCACCCCTTGGTCTCGTCAATGATGATCAACCCAAATTGCGCACTTTGAAAATCATGATGACTTAACCTGATTACGGTTCAAGTTATGAAGGAACATCTGCAGCACAGTTATTGATTGATAACTCTACCCCACAGGCTTAAATGAAACCGGAGGTGGTCGTATCCTCAGCTGATGCCTCCAGATGAAGTTTTTCGTCCTAGTAGGGATGGTGGTGTCCCTAGGTTCTTGCTTCATCAGCACGCATAATGATGGGACTGCTGTTTCACATACATAACACCATTTTTATATGCATCCTTTCACCCACGCTTCGTGCCGCAATCAGTGTCAAGACTTGACGGGTTGATATCCAGGAGATCGTACCATGGTTACAGTTAGTCTCGCAACTCATAACACTTACCTCACATAATTACATTACTCCTTGGTAACACAATACCCCTGGGCCGCTCCCGAGTTGCTCTGGCTTATCATTCGAACTCCCTGATAACGCATACTCCCCGATAACACATACCCCTGGGCATCTCCCAAGGGGGTATGTATTATGAGGGAGTTGACTATAGTGGCAAATCCTGAATCCCTATTTTGAACCTGGTCCTGACGATGTATTGAGTATACGTTCGACTTGAAGTGTGAACTTATCTTGAAACGTTATGGTGGCTCTCCACAAACAACTTGATTGGCAAGGGACGAAGCGACGCTGCCCCTGAACGTTTGTGAGAAATTTCCCATCTGAACTCAAATCCGCCCCCGCGAACTTCAAGTCGATGCCTGCCATTGGCATGACGTGTGAGAATGGTGAGTTGCCGATGGGGCCTTACGCTTAGTACGATCCCTAGGCTTTTTGTGTCAACCTTTCTCTCGCTGCACCAGAAGTTTTTTTTTTTTTCAGAGCGCTCGTTGCATTCTTGAACTGGAGTGATGGTCCAATGACAAGCTCCAGCCGTGCAAGCTCGCCTTGGTATTATTGATGAATATGATGGAGTGTTCACTTCCAATTCGAGAAACTTGAACGTCATTCCAAGTTAAGTGAAATCGTTATACTTAGATGGGATTATTCAAGGTTCACGGCATCTCTCGATGCGGAATACCGTGACGCAGTCGACATTCGTGGCGTCTATCATTCTGATGGCCCGTGGCGAGTTGCCGTTGTTTCTCAAAGCGGTGCCAAAAGATAACACCTGATGGAGACCCCCTCACCCTGTCGGACGGATATTCACCGTCCTTTTACTGCGAGTGATGGTCAATGGGGTAAAGTTCAATCACAGGACGGACCAACCCCGAAATAGTTTTACTTGTCCGCGTCAGTATCTGATAATTGTCACCGTCATTCCATGCAGCTCATCAAAAGTGATTGGACCTTGGATAGCCGGGAACATCGGTCTGGGATGCTGGCTCATCAGATTCATGATCCGCACGCGAGTTCCAGGGACAAAGGTGGTCACTGGTCGTTTGCACCTCACAAGGAGTGCGGATGAGTGGTCTGGAAGGGGCCCCCATTTGGTGCACATCCTGTCATTGGTTTTTTTTTTTGGCGCCCGGGGCACTGGATCGTACCTGGTGTTCGGTGAGGATTTGCATTTGGAAAAGTCTTCGTCTCGAACCCAATGGACTTTTTTTGATTCGACGTTGTGAATCCTGTGCCGCCAAGATGAATGGAGAGTGTGTCGCGTTTATGTCGCACGTGCGGCAATCAATGCATGTGTTCTATCCTCGGTTTGAACTTCGTCAGGCGCTCGTGCCAGTGCTTGCTTTCGGATTCGTCGGCATTTCCGGCGAGAAGCAGATCGGCGTTCCTTTACCCCCTCCCCCTGTCGCTTATTCAACGCAGTGTTTTTTTAAGACAATGTTAATTGACCTCCCCGGACTTACCCGTCGGCGAGTCGTTGCTTGATCCTTGCAGTTCCGATTATGAAATGGGGATATCAGTGCTGTTTCCGTCCCTACGCCGTAGTTATTGGATCACAATGGTGTTTGCGGGCCAATTTTCGTGTGGGTTTCAACTGGCAAGTTTACCTGTGGACAGAGACACACACGTTGGAACGTTATGTCAATTAGGTTCATGCTAGTCTGGTTCGCAGTTGTGTATGGCATCACGTGATCTAAATGTTGCCACGTCGCCGGACGTCCAACTCCGAGTCATCCTATCACACAATGACCCCACAGTGCACCGGCCAGCGAAGGCAACTCAGCCATAAACTCATATCTCTCAGTCAGGTAGGACATCTGCATAACTGGGCATATTTAATGAGGGTTTGGACAGCAACGATGGTGGGGGGTTTACCCCTCGGAACCTTCGACTACTTGTGCGCGCAGTCGTGGTTCAGTCTAACAACAGTTATATGTGATTCAAAAGTGGGCGGCCGCCCTCGTGGTATATTTCTTCGTGGACAGGGAAGAACGAGCCGGACTCGTCTACAATTACGTGGCCAACAAACGCCAATGGAAACAGGATCGCAATATACATTAAAGGTATTGTCTCAAAAAGTCCCTTATAAATAAAAAGTCCTTTCTCTCCGGGGCTTCCGCACTCAGCAGAGCTCCCACATCTTGACATAGTCGCTAGATCACGCAACGGAGCATCAACGCTGGGTTCTGTACAGGGAGAAGAAACGTGAACGGCGACGTACATGATGAACGACTTGCTTTCCCCGTCGGATCCCCAAGTAGGATACCACTGGTCCTGGGCTTGGGCAAACTGGCGCATTGCGGTGTTTGAACCGTCCAACCATGGCTTGTCGCCTACGTTATCAGGGAACCACCCGCTCGTACCACCGACAGCGAGATCCAAGATCAAATAGAAGGCTGTGGAAGAAGAAACACAGTGGCATCAATACCAGTCCGGTCCCAATGCCTAGCCGGCCCAAAGAGAGACACCCACGCTGGTCGAACGGAGTGGCGTTGGTTCCGTTTACCCAAGGGTTCTGGAGCACGATCGGCGTCGAGCCGTTTATAACAACAGAGGGGAAGTCTCCGCGAGTGAAGAAAGGTTCGTTGAAGCTCAGCTCGAGCATGAAATTGAGTCTTGAGTCGACATAGACACGCCTTCAGAACGACTTAATCTCAGTATCGATGTTCACAAGACTCTGCAGGTGGAGAGAAAGGGGCTCACAAGAAGCTTGAGGTCCATTCGAGCACATAAGTATGGAATGCTTCCCCGTAATCTGTCCGGCGCTGTGTCCACCAACCGAAGGTTTTGTAAAAGGCATTCAGGAACGACAGTGGTCCCCAGTTAAGTGAACCTCGGACGTAGTCAATTCCTCTACCAATTTCCGTCAGTCGGGACGGCGCTGGAAAAGGAAGGCGTTTGGCCTTACTGGTTTGGATATGAACGGGAGTTGCCGCGAGCTTCCATGATGTCGATTTCACCGCTGACCGGCCAGGGTCCGTACGTGTTATTCACGGGAAGCATCCAAATAGCAGGCCAAAGCTACAAAATGGTGAGAACGCGATTGTTGAATGTTATCTGACGCCTACCCAGTCACTGTGGAAGTTAACTTAGGTGAGTATCACGCTGTGCTTGTGAGGCTGTGAGATGCTCACCCTCTTGGAAGCTTGGCCCGGACTTCGACTCGACCGTATCGGATGCTAGCGCTGTTTCGGGTGCTAATGCGCGCACTCCGGACGGGGTTGATGACAGCACCACTCGTAGAGTTGCTCACGGCACCGCATGCTTTATAGTACGCGGTAGCATCGAACACTGAGCTGTTGCTCCCACCGGGCAAAGCTTCCGGGCTGGTGGTATTGTAAGTGCAGTCGGTGAGGTTGTACGTATAACCATTCAACACGTTGTCCCTGCCGATAATGTCTGACGTCAAGGTTGGTGTTATATAGAGGTACCCATCCTGGACGTAGGAATTGTCCGTTGACGAGGTAGTCATCTCGAACTCTCCGTTACTGTCGCAAATGAGATTTGAGCGTGCTATTAGACTCCGGAGCCGAATGACTGCTTACCCAAAGCCTCCGAGCTCGATCTCGCGGAACCACTTTCCGCCAGAGCCGAAGACGGTGTCCGTGTCGGTATCAAACTCCTCGTCCAGCACCATACACAGGTTTCCGGTTATCATGGGAACGCTCTTATACCCGAAATAACATGTGACTGCAGAGGCGACGATACCGAGGAACGCGACGCCGTAGGTCAGGAAGTACGCAATCCGCGCGTACGGGTCCTTTTTTGAGACCCAAGGTTTTTCGATGGTGCTGGGGTCATGGAGGAGAGTAGAACGCATACGCGTCGCCTTCTTCTGAACAAACGAGGGTATCATGGAGTGTGCTGTTAGTGGTCGTGAAGGAGGCGCTGCAAAGGCCTCGCGGACCCGGATGCCAGACGAATTGCGGCTTGGCAGATGGTTGCTGGAGCGGATACCGTAGTAGGAAGACACGCGAGGAATGTCCGCACGGGGGGCGATAGACACGTTCTGGCGAGGGGATGCCTCTGATTCGACCTCGCCTTGTGGACTGAGCACGGAAGGGGTAGACACGCGGCTCGAGAACGGGTTCGTCCCAGCGGTCGAGGGACGTGACGCGCTGGGTGACGAAAAGTCTCCGAGACGATCCAGCCGTCGTTCTTCGCTAATGAAGAACGGTGACTCGGCGGGAAACCTAACACCCTCTGGGCGATTGGAAGAGACAGTCATAGCACGCGAAAACGCTACCGACGGGTGGATGGGGTTATCTGAACTATGGTCGGCGTGTTTTAAGACCCAACAAAGCGATGCCAGTTGGTTATATCATATAACTGCCCTAAGAGCAATATCTCGTCGTGTTTGAGGAGGGGTCTGTATTTCCATATCTGCAATGTGGGAGAGGAATCACCGTGTGACGTGCCAGGAGGAAAAGGTACCGTATCCTTGTCCATGGAACCAAAAGTCCGATTTGCATTCTCGCGTCGAGAATGTGAATCTGAGATCGCGCACGGAGATTAACCGGATGCAGCATATGCACTGCGTATGTATCATATCAGCCTCCTTGTGGCACGGGCCAGTCACAAAAAAGATAACTATATCGCACTCCGTATTAGGCACACATCTTCCCCCGTGTTCAAACGTTCACGTCCTACTTCATACACCAATCGCAGTACGGCCGTCCCGTGGTGCATCATATTCAGGGCTTGACGAGAAATCTGGGGCGTCCTGTGACAGGGCGTGGGCACAATGTACATACGGTGTGCTAGTTCGGGTACCTGCTCGTCAGAGGCAATGGGTGCCTCGAAAAAGTTCAGTCTTTGCCCTGAACGACATATATCCATGACATTTTCGACAGCAGCAAGGCGCACGCTAGACCTCTCCTGACCCGGTCCATCATTCTCCCTTCCATTCTTACTGCGAGTTATAGTATCTGATGAGAGGGCTCGTAAGAAAAAAAGGAACGTCTTCCGTATGCCGATGTGAACTTGTGGCGTCGCTGGGAGAATGTCTCGTCCTCGCAAACGCCTAGGATCTAGAACTCGGTCCGGCGGTAAACCGCATTTCCGCCATCGCTGTTGCAGGCTAAATGAATAACCCAAGTTCTCCCCTCTTACGACGATCAGATGGACAACTGCATCTGAGCGCATCGTCATCGATCAGCGTTTGGGACGACGTACGTAGTCATTGTTCAAGATAATGGCGCAGTAGCCAGGCATCTCAAGTGATTTGCCATTAAGCAACTCAGTCTCTCAAGTCCCCAACGCTATTCGAAGTTTGTGCATCCCGCAGCTACAAGAAGCTCTTCTATGCACGAAAACATGACTATCCAACATGGCATGTCACTATCTTGGCGATAACGATTGGGTATTCGGAGCGGGACACAGAACACCGTGTGGGTAGCGCATCACTCGGGAACCAAATATGATGTATATTATGCATGACGTGCGCCCATAATACAGACTCTTCGCCGAATACTTGGACACCTGACCTCCGGCGTCTTCCCACTTATCTAAACGTGCATGGTGCGATGTGACTAGGTGTAGTGCGCAATGATTTCACGGCGTGTTTGCTTTTGGGGTGACTTCTTGTGTGCCTCGTTTTGTCCTAGCACCTTGCCGTTATCTTCGCAGTGGAATCCGTGATCATGGTCAGAATTCTCGAGGGTGCGAACGCACTCATGCTACGATTGCGATATCGAGAGAAAGCATATCAAATTTTGTCACCATTTATGATGCACGCTGGAACGGATGTTCAGTGAACCACCATGAGTAATATACTAAACAGCACAAAAGCAGTGAAAATTATACGCACATCTACCTATCAAGAGCGAACGTTTGCGGAGAGGCCGACGGGCCAGGCAATTGTCAGCTATAATCGGCATGTTAATCAGATGGAGAATCAGGAAAAGAACACAAAGGTGAAAGAAGGAAACATGAGTATCCCGATAGGATTTTCCATCACGGTATCGTTTCCTAGCTCATAGCCTTGGAGTGAAGTATCATTTTGTGGAGTCAGCCCGTCAATTTGTAAAAAAAGAGCATCCTCGAGTGCCATCCTGGTATTCCCTTACGAGGACCAGGTGAAACACTCGATGCAGGATTGAAGACCGCGCGCAGTCTAGCTCCAAACGGAGTATGTAGAAATCCGATCTGAATCTTGGTCGCGAATGAAGGGTTCTTCTGATAGCAGTCTCGTCGTACGATAGGGGAGGAAGAGGATGGAGGTGCCCGGGATAAACAATCATGCAGATGAGGACGGTTTCTTCCCGAGGTAACACCCCAATATCTAAGATAGTAGTGTCCTTTTTTGGACCCCTCGAGTCTGGGTGAGAGGTGTGATTGATGGTAGCTTCTTTACGGTAGAATCGGAGACTACTCGAATCGCACTGTCTTTGCGGCGTGCGCTCGATGCAAAGCAAGCCTGTCTAGTGATGTTCGACACGATCGGTCTGAATCAGGCTGAATATTGCTGAATTTCACACCTTTCTGAAGTTGTCCTTGACACGTGGAGTGAAGGGAAGCACTGTCTATGAAGATCCGTTGTCTTTGGCAATCTGTTTCACGAAACAAAACTTGCAGGGCCTAGAGTAATATTCCGCTATCAGTGACGCAGGTGTTGATGAGATGAAGTCCTACTACGTGAGGAAATAGGTTACCTACCCTTTTTCTGGATCGGATTCGGTTCCCAAGACCGAGCTCCGAATCGCGGATATTTCGTTTTTCGTGATCCATAGTAGGTGATTCTACCACCGCGGTGTAGTGATTGGGAACGCCACTTGTGCTATGCTGTTTGAGATGGTGGTCGACTTGGGCCACGGAAATTCTCACCTGAGTTCAAACTTGTCGTCAAGGGTCTCGTTGATTGGCATGAGAGCCAGAAAATCTCATTGGCGCCAGGGTGATCATCGAACAGATCCCACGCGTCTGTTCTAGATGCTTTGGAGTACCCTTCTGAAACAATCTGAGAAGGGGTCGCACTGCGGCGTGCATCCATTGGACACGGAATTGCATTGAGCGTCGTGGCGCAAGCAAGAAGTTGAAATACTCCGTTGGCGCGGATTCTCAAATCAGCTCACGCTTGCTCCACACTTGAAAGTACGCCCGAACTCGAGGTGGACCCTCCGATGGACGCGATAAACGGGGCCATATACTCGAAAGGTTCAGCGGTGTTTGACTTGATGTGATCGAACGAACGGCACCGTGGCGTTTCCATGTTGAGGTGTAATGCCTTGTTTGGCCCGCACTGCAACGCCACGCTCGGAGTGGCCAACACAGCACACCGTCTTTCCTTCCTTTGTTTTATTTTCTCTTTCCTTTTCTCTTGCCAATCCACTAAGAGCGTGAAGGACGTTGCATAGCTTCGTAGATTCTGGCTCAAATATGAGCGCTGCACAGCCAAACTCCGCGGACTGGTCCGACACGGGCATCAGGAGGACCTCGAGCGTGGTTCATGACCGTATGGGTCCCGAGTCGTATGCCCATCCACTCGTTTGGGAAGCGCCAGGAACATGTCCGTCTGGGGATGCGCCGACCTCGTTCATAATATTGTGCAGTGCAGAGGTCCGGTGGGCGCATATTGCCCGTTATCTGATTTTGGTCGGATGGTCTTGGTAGCCGCAACTCCAGCTGACTGCATGCTGATATCCGACGAGTCAGGTGTCCCAAAAATATCGCTGATCAGGCACTTTCAATCTCTGTGTTCCAACTTGGTTTAGCGGCACTCCTTCCGCCCCCCGACTGCCACCCAGATCGATTCACAGATCCTCTCACGAACCCCCCCACCTACCAGGGCAGTATCCTCGCCCTCCGAATGCCGCACTAATCACGTATGTTATGTGTTTGGTGACCATCGATATCGGAATTTGACCTTTTCCATTGCCTTCTTCCACCCCTCGTACCGCAGGGTTCCTATTCGCATCTGTACATTCACACCGATTTATCGCAATTAACGTCAGAAGTTAGCATCGCATCCGGGCTGTTCACTTTGCCCTCTCCGATGCCACAATAATCCCACCTGTTTGCCTTTTTCCGGAATTGCGTTATCACCTCCATCATACTTGTCTCGTGGTTTTGCGTCCATTCTTGCCGGATTATGTACCCGTGTTACTTTCAGAGCGTTCTTACTTATAGCTCGAAGGTTCTGTCCAACATGTCACGAGCCTCACCCCTTGCCCGTCCCTCCGGAAGGCGTTCACAGGTCCTGACCATACTTCCCGTGCCTTTATATACTTTCACCGGGTTCCAGTATGGCCATGGATTATGATGCCTACGATGCCTTGCTCCACCACATCTTCAAGAAAGTAAGTGTTCCCGTCCTCCTCCATGGTCGTCGTTCGGGAGCTCAACCTCGGTAGACTCAGGGAGATGCTTGGTTCAAACCTTCCGAAGAGAACATCTCTGCCGGTGTCTGCCTCCGAGTCGAACCGGGCCAGTTCCGTGTCTTCCCATACGAGAATCCATTCCTTGCACCGTTCGAGGCCGCGATTCGCACGCTGAATCCTGTTGTCGCGGTCAAAGTGCGCAGCGCAGCAGTCCATGCAGCCTTGGCAACTGTGTGCGTTTTCTATTCTCACTGTCACTTCGGGGACTTACGTATATTGTCTGCGCAACTCTATAGATCCGACGACGCGACTGCGATCTATGTCGATCACAACACTCGTATCCAGATTCTCGATTCGATGGCTGCATTGCCAACCGCAGAAAAGGAACAATGCGGAGCGTTCATTGTAAAGTTTTCTTCTCTCGACATCGCTTGGGAAAACTCTGACGTAATCTCCTACACATAGCGTAACGAACTTGTGCTTGTGCTTTGGTCTGACGACCTGGACAGCATTATTCCGTTATGTTCTGACTTTGAAGCAAAGTTGATCAAACTTGTGTGGCGGGCTCGAGGCACCATCTCCGTCCCTCCGTCGGAGCTATCGTCTTCCATTATACCCTCCGATGACAACGTCTCCGAGAAGGAAAAGGAGGCTTCATCCGAGCCTATCGCTGTCGTCGACAAAGCGTACGCCGACGAAGGTGCGGATGCAAAAACGTTCTGGAAGCTATTCAGCTGGCGTTCAACCCGTTCTGAGCACAAGAATGATGTGGAAGGGGTAGCACCAAAGCAACGTCAGACGAGGCTTATCGCCCCCCTTTACAATGGTTTTGGCTGCGCTTTGGCGATTTGTGAGTATTCAGGTCGCCTGGGGTGCTCGACTGACCCAACCTTCTTCAGACTTCATTGGTAGTGGAGTTAGCATGCTCTTACAAGAGTCGCTCTTGGATGGAAACTGGATTAGGATGGCACTTCTTGTCACTGCACCTTTCACGTTCTGCATCTCGATCGTAAGCACATCCAAGTTACGTGACTTGACTTGCGCTCATTGGACCTTCCAGTTCTTCTGCAATCAAATTGTCAGCAATATTGGTATGATGTGAGTCGGTAGTATCTGGACGCTGAAATACTCTCATTCTCGCGCAGCATTGGGCCTGTCTCGCAATATTATGACAATTCTCGATACTATTCCGCGGTGAAACCTGAACCCAACAAGGAGGTGGACTCCAATCTCCCCCACATTACCATCCAAATGCCTGTCTATAAAGAGAGCTTGGAGCAAACGATGTCAGTATCTACAGATGATAATGTTGATTCATCGTCACTGACCCTTTGCAGCGCACCCTCTGTCTTTCATCTTAAGAAGGCCATGCAAACCTACGCTCGCCAAGGAGGATCGTCAGCCATCTTCATTCACGACGATGGTATCCAGTTGGTATCCGATAAAGATCGCGAAGCACGCATGGCATTTTACGCGGATCATAACATTGGTTGGGTCGCTCGTCCTGGTCATAGCTCATCCCCCGATGGTTTCAAACGTGCTGGACGATTCAAGAAAGCGTCCAACCTGAACTACGGCCTCGCTCTCAGCTTGAAACTGGAGAAGCATCTCAAGGTGCTTCAGGAGGCAGAGGAACTGGAGGAGTTGGATTACGCCGACGACACGCCCCTCGAGGACCGCGCCCTACACTTGGCGTGCGACGAAGTGTTCGCGGAGAGTGGGGATAAATGGAAACCCTGGGCATCCAATGGCAAATCGATTCGAATCGGAGAGCTTATCCTGCTGGTGGACGCAGATACAGTCGTTCCCGAAGACTGCCTCCGTGATGCTGCGCGGGAGCTCGCCGAAAGTCCCGAAGTCGCAATTATCCAGCATGAGTCAGGTATGCGATTGTCTGTTTCCAGACGAGCGTGCTCAACGCGCTCTTTCCATAGATGTTATGCAGGTCGCCCATCACTACTTTGAGAATGGCATCACACATTTTACGCGACGAATCAACAAGTGTATCTCATTGGGTTGTTCGAACGGTGAGGTAGCCCCTTTTGTGGGCCACAATGCATTCCTCCGGTGGTCAGCACTTCAAGATGCCGCCTTCGTTGATCCTGCGGACGGGAAACAGAAGATTTGGTCAGAGTCGAATGTGTCCGAGGACTTTGATATGGCCCTGCGTCTCCAGGTGCGTCCAAACCTCACTTATGTACGTCCTAGTGCGGGCTCATCTCGGGTGCCTAGTTGAAAGGTTACACTATTCGATGGGCGACATACTCCGAGGGCGGCTTCAAGGAGGGCGTGTCCCTTACGGTGGATGATGAGTTGAACCGGTGGCAGAAGTATTCTTATGGTACGATGATTGAGTCCTACCGAACTCTGATTTCTGACTGGTTCACTGGCAGGCTGTAGCGAGCTGATTTTCAATCCGTTGATTAAATGGTGGCGTTTGGGGCCGATCAACAAGCAACTACGCATCTTTGCATGGTCTGATGCCCCTGTTCACTACAAACTGAGCATGATGGCGTGTACGTGTGTTTTGGACTATTGAGCACCTGAACTGATGCCATGCGTTCGTTCAGATATGTTCTCCTATTGTAAGCGGCGTGGATCGGCCGTCTAACGTTAAGGACTTATCTTTCGTTCCTTGCAGATGGGATTGCCGCATCAACAGCGCTCTCTCTACTGAATTATTTCCTTCTCGGGTTTGGCATCCAGACCGACGGCTACTACCTCCACAGCTTTGAGATTTTTTTGGCCATCCTTGTCGTATTCCCTGGGTCCGGAAACTTGGGTTACATTATGCTTGAGTACCGACTAGGTCATTGCAGTCTTATCGAATCAGCTATCGAGACAGGCACGTGGATACTATTCTTGTCAGTCATTTCCTCCGTTTTTCAGCGTGCCTTGGCTAACGCGCGTTTTGACCTTGTAGCTTTTTCTTCTTTGGGGGTCTGAGCATCCACCTCACCGTAGCCCTCCTTGCACACCTATTCTCTTACAACATCACGTGGGGCGCAACGAAAAAGGAAGTGGAGCGATCCAACTTTTTCATTGAGGTCCCCCGGATTCTCAAACGGTTTTGGTTTGCGTTCGCCATATCGTTCGCGTGCTTTGCGGTCATGGTCATCTTCACTCTGGACACCATTGTGACGCCGGGATGGCAGATTCCGGGTACATCTTGGGCAGTCATCTTTCCACTTGCGCTCGTTGGGGGTTTGCACGTGCTTTTCCCTGTATGTGATTGCTTTTGTCCCCGTTATGTGCGCTGGTTTTCTGATGTGACTGACGGCGCCCCGCGGTGTTTGATGACAGATTGTGCTCAACCCCTGGTTGATGATATCCTCATATTGATCTGAGGAGATGAAGTTGCCGAGAACCCTTTTCTCTTGGATGTCTATAGTCGTAGGTTATTCACTGGGAGCCTAGGTAGTGCCTTTAATACTGTGGAGGCGAAGAGGACGAGTATAGGATCAGACGGTAGGCTATAACGGACTATTTGCGCAGTCTTGCAACATGGACAATACACCTTGGAATTTCCTATGCATATATATTATTTCAACGAGGTCGTTACTAACCGCATGAAATTGTGTGGCAAGGCTATGATAGTGACGCCCGGACTGGCAGTCCATCTGCACGATCGACCCATGACGTATCAGTGTCTTCGACCCCCACAATGGCATGATTATGATGGCATCTATCAATTGCCTCCCACTGCCACTCTTTCTCTTGGCGTATTGCCATCAGATCACTCGGTCTCAGGTTGAAACATTGACCATGGGGATTGAACGCAATCCGATGGCAAAGATACGTGACTCCTCTGGACAGGCGAATGTCGTGTTGTGACAGTTTGAACCTAGGCCGGCCCCCTTGAAATTACATGGTCTAAACATATGCACAATTCGGCACCAGAAAGATTGCGACGCGACCCATGGGCCATGGCATACCCTCCCGGGCTTGGCACGGCCGTGTGTTGATCCATGGGAGTATGTGGCCAACCTGACAGGGGAAAGGGGAAGGAATACATGATGACGGGGGTTACCCAGGGTTACCCGTTCCTGATCCTTCCTCCTCCCGAGGTCGATGACAGGTATGGCCATTCTTTTTCACGGACGAAAAGTATTCCAGAGGATCGTATGGCTTTTTCAATTTGGGTGTTCTTTCTTGCCTATCGCCCGAGATCGCCCGACAGGGGTGAGCAACCTGGTGGTACAATCTATGAATTTCAAACAGTGCGGGCAGGCGATGGGAAGGCCGAAGAAGTGTGCCGTAGTGAATATCCCAGGAACTCGGCCAGCGTCAAATCAGCGCCCATAAAACAAAGGTTTGGTCGAAAGACGCTAAAGCCAAACGCGTTTGTGTGGCGCAGAGGCTCGTGACTAGGCACGCATCCGCAAAACTGTATGTACATGTGGTCAAACTTCAGACCGCGGGAACATGAGCGAGTCACCCATGCTTGTCATTTCCACCAGGGTGCTTCCATCCCATCTTCTTCCCACTGTATGTCCGATTTTTCGCGTTATTTCTGTAATGCTCTAGGTCGATCCATGGCTCAGGTCGGCCCCTTCGCCCTATCAATAATGCTCACACCGGAAGGTATACGTTTTGCATGACGGTCATCTTTCTCACGCATGGTCATCACCTCGAGGCAGCAGCGTGACATGCGAGAATAACGTGGATCCCAGTGTGGTGCGATCAGGACGGACGGAAAGGTGAGATACCATGCGTGAAGAACATTCTCCAGGCTGTCTGGACCTCGGCGACGAGGTTTTACGCGCGGTCAACAGCAGACTATCGGTGGGCTTGAACCTGGTATGTACCTCCATCTAGTTACGTTGGAATGTAAAACAGGGGGAGGGGACTTGTTCCCCTTGTACCTCTTTCGTGAGTGCATTATGCACTCGAATCTAGCCTCTGAAAGGAAATCCCAGGAAGCAGAACCTTCACCCAGCTCTACTTATCTCACAACTATTTTCGAGGGGGTCTCAGGCTGAATAGTGCCTAGATGCGCACCCGGGATGTGCAATTGCCGCTTCACGTCTTCAACCTGTCAAAGAGCCAGGCATCCTGCCGAGAGCTACCACAGCCTCGTTATGTTGTGCAGGCAATAATATTCCCTTCCTGAAAACGCCCCAGATTTTATATCTCACCTTCGGTCGTTCAAGTTCTCCTTCCAGCGCTTTCGCGATGGCTGCCATAGACTACGATCCCTATGATGCTCTCCTTCACCATGTATATCAACAGGTGCGCTCCCCTACACCGGGACTATTTCGTATTGCTCATGCATTCGGGATCAGACACAGGGAGAAGCGTGGTTTAGGCCCGCGGAGGAACACGTTGCGACAGGTGTCTGCCTTCGCACAGAGACGGGTCAATTCAGAGTTTTTCCGTATGACAATGCGTTGTTGGTCCCGTTTGAGGCGGCAGTCAGACTGCTTAATCCCGTCGTTGCTGTGAAGCTCCGTAGCGCCGCGGTCCATGCTGCCTTTGCGACGATGTAAGGTCGCTTTTTCATTGTTGAACGATTGATGTGACCGTTTGGACATAGGTCACCCAGCGAGAGTTTTATGTATATCGACTCAGATACGAAGATACAAGTGCTCGACGCCATGAGCGAATTGCCTCGCGCTGAGAAAGAACAATGTGCGGCTTTTATCGTAAGAACGTTTCGCCGCGCTTGTCATCCCGACGCTTACCAACTCACTTCGTGATCTTCATCAATAACGACAGCGAGACGAGCATGCCATTGTTGTGTGGGCAGACAGTTTTGAAAATATAATACCGCTTTGCCAAGAACTCGATGAAAAGATGATCAAGCTCGTGTGGAGAAATCGCAATGCTACAACGAGTTTGCATATGTCCTCCACTGGTTCTGCGGATATTTCGTCACCACCTTCAATTATCACCTCAGCTATTAATCTGAGCAGTAATAACGCCATGGAAACAATCCCCGTCACCGAGAAGGAGCAAGCGAACACAAAGACCACGTCTAATCCAAAGTCTGGGTGGCGTTGGAACTGGAGGTTGACTGCGAAGGCGGACGAACCTCAAACATCAGATCCCGAGAAAGAGGGTGATGAAAAGAGGGAACCACGACCAATCCGTCTCTACGCACCCTTTTACTGTGGTTTTACGGTCGCTCTGTCAACTTGTACGAGTTTGCTCTGTGCTTTCTCTCAGCTCATTTTCCCACCTTTTCAGGGTTCATTGGGAGTGGAGTTGCCGTCTTGCTCGCGGAGTGGGTTTTAGACAATAGCTATCTTCGCTTTGCCCTGCTTGTCACGTCTCCGTTTCTATTTGCCGTCGCGCTGGTAGGTTGTTCACCTCGACTTGGAAAACGTCGCGCTAAGTCGAGAATAGTTCTTCTGCCTTCAACTGGTTGGAAATGTTTCCTTGTCGTACGTCGACATTAGTATTCGCCTTCCGTTGTCTGCTAAGATCATCGATCACCCTTAGATTGGGACCCGTAGCCCAGTATTATGAAAATTCCAGATACTACTCTGCCAATCGTCCCAAGGCAAATAGGGATGTAGATGCTGCCTTGCCTCACATCACCATCGAGCTCCCTGTGTTCAAGGAGAGCTTGAAAGAGACCATGTACGTCTGGAAAAACATGTACGCCACATCCCCTAGAGCTGATCACCATCCGTTGCCTCAGTGCACCGTCTGTGAACTCCCTCAAGAAGGCCATGCAAACCTACGCTCGACAGGGAGGTACATCCTCTATTTTCATCCACGAGGACGGTCTGCAGACTATCAGCGAGGAGCAACGTCAAGAACGTATTGCTTTTTATGCCAACCATAACATCGGTTGGGTCGCTCGTCCAAAGCACGATAGCTCCCCTGAAGGCTTCAAGCGCGCTGGACGCTTCAAGAAAGCTTCCAACATGAATTATGGTCTGGAACTCAGCATAAAGATGGAGAAACACTTGAAAACTCTCGTGGAAGCTGTGGAGGAAGGTGAAATGGAGGAGGACGAGGATCAATCCCTCGAAGACATGGCACTGGAGATGGCCATCGAGGAGACCTTTGAGGAGAATGAGCGGAAATGGCGTCCCTGGGCGTCGAACGCGAAATCATTACGGATTGGCGAGATCATCCTCATCGTTGACGCAGATACGATCGTGCCAGAGGTCAGCGCTTCCCTGCATTGTCCTCGCGCCCCTCTCACATAGGACGTAGGATTGTTTACGCGATGCTTCCCGGGAACTGGCAGAGTGTCCAGATGTTGCCATCATCCAGCACGAATCGGGTCTGTTTTCCCTCTTTTGCACCTGTCCCAGGCACGAATATGCTGATGTCGCTTTCACAAAGACGTCATGCAGGTCGCATTCCATTACTTTGAGAATGGGATCGCCCATTTCACTCGCAGGATCAACAAATCTATTTCTATTGGCTGTGCAAATGGAGAGGTTGCACCTTTCGTAGGACATAACGCCTTCCTACGCTGGTCTGCACTCCAGGATGCCGCTTTCATCGATCCTGCAGATGGAAAGAAGAAGATTTGGTCAGAGTCGAACGTTTCGGAAGACTTTGATATGGCACTGCGTCTTCAGGTCATCACTTTCACTAAAATTACATTTTCTGGTTGTCTGAATTCAAATCAACCAGCTCAAGGGTTACATCATTCGTTGGGCGACATACTCGAAAGGCGGTTTCAAGGAAGGTGTATCCTTGACTGTCGACGATGAACTCAACCGCTGGCAAAAGTACTCGTACGGTAAGTGCCCCGTGCAACAAAAAACCCCGCAGTGCTACAAAAAACCCCGCAGTGCTACATCTGGAATTAGGCTGCAACGAACTCATCTTTAACCCCCTGATCGAGTGGTGGAGAAAGGGCCCGATTGCGAAGCAACTTCGCATCTTTGTTTGGTCCAACGCACCAGTTCATTACAAGGTTGCCATGATGGCCTGTAAGTTGTCAGCGCTTTCCCTGCGTACTACCGGCTGACTCGAACTCCTAGACATGTTCTCGTACTGTAAGTTTTGTGAATGGCGACCTCGTTACGACCGTTCTGACTCTCCATGGGATGATTAGATGGGATTGCCGCGGCAGCCGCTCTGACACTCCTCAACTATCTGATCCTTGGATTCCAATTCCAAATTGATGGTTTCTTCCTGCACAGCTTTGAAGTCTGGTTGGCTTGCACGGTGGTCTTTCCTGGACTTGGTAATTTGGGCTTCACCTTGCTCGAATACCGCCTCGGACACCGAAGTTTGATGTCTTCTCTGACCGAGAATCTGAAATGGGTTCCATTCTTGTGCGTCCTATCGACGACTCCGCTTTCTTCTCTTCTCATCCTGGCTGACCCTCCTTCCCCATAGCTTTTTCTTCTTTGGCGGTCTCAGCATCCATCTCTCAGTGGCCCTTCTCGCACACCTGTTCTCGTACAATATCTCATGGGGAGCTACCAAGAAGGAAGTCGAGCGTTCCAATTTCTTCCTCGAAGTGCCCAAGATATGGCGACGCTTCCGAGTGGCGCTCGTGTTGTGCATCCTGATGGCGGCTGGGATGGTCGTGCTGAGTACAAGCGTGAATATCGTCCCCGTCGGATGGCAGGTTGACACACAAGATTGGGCTGTCGTGTTTCCAATGGCGTACGTGATTGGCTTGTTGCACTGCCATGTTGACGCGATGTCGTTCCTTTTTTTTTGCAGGATCGTCGTGGGGTGTCATATACTCTTTCCTGTGAGACGTTTCGCTCGTTCGCGGCCTGTGTTTCTCGCTATTCTGACACTTGGACCGTCCCAGATCGTGCTCAACCCCTGGCTTATGATATTCTCGTATTAATCAGTGCCACCTCTAGTATACGCACACATGGACCTTGACGCTCATTTACATTTTAATACTAGATGACGTTGGACAATATCGTAGTAAGTATTCAACAAGTGTCGTCATACCCAACGGACGCCCTGGAAGGGGTGGATGAGTGCTTGTGCAGTGTAGTACTCCGTACGGTTTTCCGGTTTCCCTGTGTTACTTATTCAACTTATGTAACTACGTCACTCGTTTCCTTAAAATTCTACGTACGGGCACAGCTCGTACATTTCTCAACCCTATAAGTAGCGGTTTGTGGTGTTGTTCTGTGTCAGGGCTCGATAAGGATGCCCGTAGGCTCGAAGTTGCCTTGTTTTTTTAGTGTAACAAGGGGGGGAGAATTGTGGCTGTGATGTCGCGTTATTCTTCCCTGTGCTTCGGAAGTTTCTTGCCAAACGAGGTTCCTGCCGATGAAGTTTGGCCCTAACTCTAGTTCTAACACACTGCTAGAGGACAAAGTGAGCTCGAAACAAACGAAGGCTCCATCTTGGCATATCCAATTCAGATATCGGAAAGCAGACTCGGAGTGCCGAACCGCGCTGGCTCGATTTCTTATCGATAACCGGGCACTTCAGGCTTTCCCTGCTTCTACCACTACCCCAGAAACCTTCATTGCAAAACTGCGTTCTTCTGTACACTTATCTCAGAATGTCGGCAGAGAACACAGAGGACTTTAGGGACCTTCAAGAAAAGTTTGGCCGCTTCAGAATCCTTATCGTGGGGCGCGCAAACGCTGGCAAGACGACCATTCTTCGGGGGATCTGTAACTCTACGGAAAACCCAGAGATCTACGACGGTGATGGGAACAAGGTATGAATCTGGGCCGACGCATGTTGTCATGTCGTGGACTAAGCCTTGCGATCAGGTCGATCCGTCGCAACTCGAGGGATCCGTGGGGGTGGGCGTTGTTCCACGTTGTATTGAGTCACTCATGGCGATATAACTGATCGTTTTCAGCACGGAATACACAGCGTCGAGAATGAACTGATTTTCCGGAGCAACGAGAAACTCGTCTTCCACGATTCACAGGGTTTCGAAGCTGGTCGTGAAGACGAGTTCTTGCAAATGAAGAAATTTATCGCAGATCGTGCGAAGGTGACCATTCTTAAGAAGCGCATTCATGCGATATGGTAAATAGGACAGTCATGTCATGGTATTTTCATTGCACTTCACACAGGTATTGCATCCCGATGGATGAACACGGACGAACAATCCAACGTGCCGAGGAAATGTTTTTCGGAGAATGTGATCCTGGGAATGGTGAACTCTCTACCACTACTGTCTTCTCGGACTGATTCTAGCGAACTGCCCAGTTCCCGTTGTAGTGTTATTCACGAAATTTGATGCGTTGCTGCCTGTGGCGATTGGAAAATTAACGCCTGCTGATCGACGACTACCGCTACAAGAGCGGTTGTCAAGGGCCAAGGAACTGATCGAAGGGATATTCAATACAACTGATGTATGGGATCGTCTTGCTCGAATGACGCATCCCCCGAAATCCTGTGTCCGGATTGAAGGTTTGTACTATGTCCTTCCTCACATACATACTAGGTCCCACATTGTCCTATGTGGTAGGGGCCCACAAGTCTAATGAGGGATGCAGCAAACTCTTGGAAGCTACCACAATAGTTCTGAATCAAGAAGCATTGCAAATATTACTAATCTCAGCCCAGGAGGTAAATATAGCACTCTGTGTGAGATATGCAGTTCAAAGGTGGGTTACCACAATCTATGATACTGAATAAGCTGACATTTTTATGACAATGAAGCTTGATACATGAGACAGATAAAGTGCATAACTCATCACTCCCAATAGCTACTACAAGTGAACTGGGACTTCAAAAGCTTGCCTATTGGTTTCCTCATCTGCAGGTAAACAAAATTTTCATAATAAATTTGTGGATGGTATGTATATACACTGACTTGTTTCTGGTATCACTTGGGTGATCACAGCCAGTAAGTTGTACACTACAACATACTCCTCTTGGAGTTCATGCTTATGATTTCATGGTTTCATTTCACTTTGCTTTGAAAATCATAGAGGGTGGGTTATATGTCATGGCATGTTGGTGGGATGGATGATAATGCTCATGTTTCCATCTTCACTCTTCTCTACTTTGGAAATGATAGGGGGTGAGTTGTGTATTGCAGCATGTGGGTGAAGTGACCATGCTCATGATTCCATCTCCACTCTTCACCTTACATACTTTGGAAATTATAGTGGGTGAGTTGCTCATTGTTGTGCATTGGTGGGGTGATCACTGCTCATGATTCCATCTCAACTCTTCATCCTACTTTGAAAATCATAGAAGGTGAGTTATGCACTGCAGCATGTTGGTGGATTGATCATGTTCATGATTCTGTCTCCATTCAATTATACTGTAGGAGGTGAGTCATGTATTACATGTATGGCATGTTGGTGGGTAATCATATTATGATTTCATCCACTCTTTACCCTACTTTGGAAATCACTGGCATAGTGGGTGAGTTGTACATACAGCATGTTAGTGGAGTGATCATGATTATAATTCCATATCCATCCTGCTTTGGAAATCATAGTGGGTGAGTTATACATTGTGACATGTTGGTAGAGTGATCATGCTCACAACTCCATCTTCATTCTATCATAGGGGGTGAGTTGTGCATTGCAGCATGCTAGCAGGGTATTCATCCTTATGATTCCATCTTCACCCTCCATCCCACTTTGAAATCATAGAAGGTGGGTTGTGCATTGTGGCATAGTGGTGGGCATTCATGCTCATGATTTCATCTCCACTCTTCATTCCTACTTGTGGAAATCATAGTATGTGAGTTGTGCATTGTGGCACACTGGTAGGGTGGTCATGCTCATGATCCCATCTCTACTCTTCATCCTACTTGGAAATTATAGTGGGTAAATTATGCATTTTGGCATGTTGTGTGAAGTAACCATATCCATGATTCCATCTTCATTCCACTTTGGAAATCTAGGAGGTAAATTGTGCAATGTGATATGTTGGTGTGGTGATCTTGCTCATTCCATCTTCATGCTATTTTGGAAATCATAGGAGGTGAGTCGTGTATTGTGGCATGTTGGTGGAGTGATCAAGCTCATGATGCCATCTTCACTTTTCACCCTACTTTGGAAATCACAGTGGATGAGTTGTGCATTGTGGCATGTTGGTGGAGCAATTACATATACTCATGATTCCATCTCCACTCATCATTTCACCTTGGAAATCATAGTATGTGAGTTGAAAATTATGGTATATTGGTGGGCATGTTCATGATTTCACTTCCACTTTCCATCCTATTTTGGAAATTATAGGAGGTGAGTTGTACATTCTGGCAAGAAATCTAATTCCTACTTTTTACCTTGCTTTTGACATTATAGTGGGTGAGTTGTATATTGGTTGTGGGAGTGATTATACTTATGATTCTATCTTTGTACTCCATTCTACTTTAGGAGGTAGGTTGTACATTGTGGTGAAGTGATCATGCTTATGATTCGTTTCAATTCTCCATTCTATTTTGGATATCAAAGGGTGAGTTATGCACCATGGCATGTTGGCAGAATGATTATGCTCATAATTCTATCTCCACTTTCATTCCAATCATAGAGGGTGAGTTGTGTGTGGCATAAAGATGGAGTGATATGCTTTTGATTCCATCTTCACTCTTCATCCTGCTTTGGAAATTATAGTGGGTGAGTTATACATGGTGGCATGGTGGTGAAGTGTCATACTCATGATTCCAATTCAATTTGCCATCCTATTTTGGAAATCATAGAGGGTGAGTTATAGTAGTTGTGCATTGTGATGTGTTGGTGATGACTATGCCCATGATTCCATCTCCACTCTTTATTCCACTTTGGAAATCATAGAAGGTGAGTTGTGTATTGTGACATACTAGTGTGATAATCATGCTCATAATTCTGTCTTCATTCTACCTTGGAAATTATAGGGGGTGAGTTATGCATTATGATTTGTTGGTGTGGTTATCATACTCATGGTTTTATTTCCACTCTTCATCCCACTTGAAAATTATAGGTGGTGAGTACATTATGGCATGTTGGTGGAATTGTTGTGTTAATGATGTCAATTCCAATTCCATTATTCATTCTACTTTGGATGTCATAGTTGGTTAGTTGTGCATTGTCATATGGTGGAAGTGACTATGCTTATATTCATTATATTTTCACTTGCTTGAAATTATAGCATGTGAGTTATTCATGGTCATGAATTAGTAAAAGTAACCACAGAGACCATCCTATTATCATTGTTTCTACAATTATATCAGGTGAGCTGCTGTGATATTTTGGTTATGGTGGTTTTACTTATGATTATATATCCTCTTTTTAATCCTCTATGGACACCATAGGAGGTCAGTAGTGTATTGTATAACACTGATCTAAGTAATCATGTTCCTTGGTGCTGTTTCTACCTTTCATTATGCTTTGACCATAATAGGAGGTGAGTCATCTATATGGTATTGTATAGTATTAATAGAAACAATTATACTAATTATTTCCATTTTTTCTTATTTTCATTAATTACCATAGTTGGTGAGTTGTATGTTTTGATATGTTGATGAGCTTAATAACACTGACAATCATACACACATCCATTCTTGTCTTTGCTCTTGCCATTATAGAAGGTGGGTTATAGATTCTACCATTTTAGTTATTGCATGGTTCTGACATTAACAAATATGTCCACTTGTTGCTGGTGGATAGAAAGTAAGACAATGTTATTTTATACTGGTTATTGTTCAAATTGTTTTTATAATATCATAGCTGGTCTGTTTTTTTGTAAACATCCACTGCCTTTCTTCTCAATTAAAAAAAAAAACAATAGGATGTAGGTTTTTATTAGATATATTCAACAACAACTTGCTTATACTTTTTTTTAGCAAGTGAGACTTTCAAATCTCATGATTTTTTTTGTTTACCAGTAGTTAAGGAGGTTGGTATATATATCAAATCATATCACTTAATTCTGTTATATATCTTATAACTTATAGCTAATCATCAAAAATAAGGTATGTACTTTCATATAAAATAGTATTCTATATAAATATTTTATTTGCAGGTGGATGTTACCAAAAGTGAACTTCAAGCTTTAAAACCACACAACATGGTGAACTTTCTGATGTCTTAATCCTTATTCAAGCTTCAAGTTGATTGTAAATACAGGTTCCATTCTGCACATGGAAACAGAGTCTTCAAGCTGGTGTTGGTGTGTTTAAAATACTTGATACTTATGATATATATTATTGATTCATACAATCAAGATATCATTCTGATATCAGAGCATTCTTACTTTCTACATCAACAACATGATCCTCAAGCATTCTCTTCTGCAGCTAGGCAGTACAAGACATCACATTCACATGATAAGGTCCAGAAGGCATTGGAGGAGGTCTTCAAACTGTATGGCAAAGCATCTCATGATCAAAAAGTGGACATGATTGCTAGTGTTATTCTTCAGAACCACATGTATGTATTTAACATGTTCTACAATACTTTTTTTGGTAATAATTTTATTTAGACCCCACATCTGCTGAAGAAAGAAATGGTCTGTATTGGGTTATATCACAAGTTCTTTTCAAAGCCAAGGAAGAAAACACTTAAGGAACAATCCAGAGAGGATTTTGAAAACAATACATATCATGATGGACATTTTCTAAAGAACTCTTCATGTACATGATGGTAGTAATGTCATTTGGATTATCAATGCATGATACAGAAGTCCAACATATGCTGTAACTATGATCCACAAGCAGCCATCTTTGTTGATCACCAATTCATTGGAGCTCTTCTCAGAATTTATGCTGTAATACTTGATATGTATAGGATCCAAATATGATTGGATCAAGTGATGATGGGTTAGACTTTCAATAAATTTCTAGGATCAATATCTAGAAATACAAACCAGGTAATTCATTAGCAAGCCAACCCTCAGCAGAGTTACAAACCAATGAACAGTCACAGTTCACATGTCTGACATGTGTGTTTCGCATTTCGCCGAGGGCATATCTCGGTTGGACGGTTCCCGGGGACACAGAAACCAAGGTAAACTAGCCAAGCCGGAGCATCAGTGAATCCTCATATCAACCTCCAAGTTGTTTACCCTCGAGACATGGTCAGGCATTCCCCCGTCATCGTCGTCATAGTCACCAGCATACCAGGCACTGGAAAGTCGACCCATGCCCAACTCCTCATCCAAGAGTCCCCAAGAGCTTTGCAACATATCAACATCGGGGAGTTGGTCAAAACACACGGGCTACCTTACAGGTTCGATGAAGAGTGGCAATCCTATACCATCGACTGAGGACAAGGTACGTTCTGGACTGTTTGGACACCTCTCCATTTCTTTTTGCTCTCCCTCTGTTTCTCTGTTTCTTTCCACTCTTCTTATCCGCCGAGTGCTGATCAAACCGGTTTGTTATATTTGTGGGTCGTCACAGCTCCTGGACCAACTTGAACCACTCGTATGTGAGGGTGGGGTCGTTCTCGATTGGCATACGTGTGACATCTATCCTGAGCGCTGGGCCGACTTGGTCGTCGTCCTACGGTGCCAGCATACCACGCTCTGGGACAGGTTAGAGAAACGGTACGCCTCCACCATCCCTGTTTGCCTGCCCATTTCTCCTTTCCCTGCGAGCCAGGGCTACACTGACGAAAACTCGTCCCTTCAGTGGTTACCCACTGAAGAAATCCAAAGAAAACAAACGAAGTGGAGACCATGAACATCGTGTGCAATGAAGCAAGAGCTGCGCGTATCAGCCCAGTGGCATCATCGTGGAGCTGGAAAGCAACACCCTGGAAGACTTGGAAGAGAACGTGGACGCGAATCGTACGTGGATCGATCAATGGTCAAGGGATAATCTCTCAACGAGATCGAGGACGAGAACTCTGAATCAAAAATAGTAGAATACGTTGTAGATGTGTCGTTCGTGCAGCCTGGCACGCTCGTTCGAGCGCTGATTGGGTGTCTAGTACCAGGTTGACACCCGTTGCTGACGCCGACGTTACGGTGGCAGCATCGACCAAAATAATTTTGTCTCCGCGCACCGGGGCCAAACACACGACACACACCTCTTGGTGTTCTGGTACCCATCCACAACGCCGGCAGATTCAAGCCATGTCCACGATCCGGAAAAACTTCCACAAAATGGCGCTCTCATGTTTCTATCCACGTTTGCGTGGCTTTACTGGCACGATGACTCGGTAGCAAGTTGAGGCAAGATGAAAATTATATTACTAGTAATTGTGACTAACCATATTCACAGTAGTGTAGCGATCACATGTGGCAAACAATGCTGTGTGCGGCGGGCGTTGCCCGCAGGCTCAAAGTTCAACAAATCATAAATAGTTGGAAGCTTACGACGTGTGTGACGGATTCAAACAAATAATTCAGGAACTGATTTGAAACGGATCCAGCCTGAGGTAGACTCGTCCCTACTATTAATAGAGCATGTTGGGATGAACAACACTGCACCGCTACGGGGATACGAATTGTAATGACCGGTCCCTGCCCTTCGGATTCTGATAGGCTTTGAGATCCGCCCATGATGGATTGCGGAGCGTTGTCGGCACTTGGCGCTGGTCACGGTGCGTGAAACGAGCACCGCATACATACAACCGCTGATCAGCAGTGTTGTCGCACGGAAAGCTCTTTCAAATTTGCATACCTCGAGCGCTGGGCGGCGCTCGGTTGACTCCGCGGAGACACAGCGGCCGGGGAGAGACCACTTTCCGTTTGGCAGGGACGTCACTGAGCGAGTCGTATAAACACCTCATGGAGCGCCCCGATGGCTAGTGCGCCAATGGAAGAGTTCCTGAACCGCAGTTCATTTCAGGCTGGTGCCATGTTTGCCATCATACGTTATCTGCGCTCCACCCGAACGACTGGTAACTTATTCGTATGTATCACGTCAAATGGCCTTTGCGGGAGAAGGCAAGCCTGCGATTGGTGGCGTCCGCAGCGCGCTTTCGCGTAAGTCACTATCAACACCAAGGTCAGCAAGCCTGAGCGTCGAGACCTTGAGATTTGCCTGACAACTGAGAAGGCTCACCGCCTCACCTCTTCCACATTTGGCCTACATTTTCTGAGGATGAAATTTGAACCCTGACCGCTCAGGGACGAGAAAGATGGTTTCGGGAGCAAATCTAAAGTCAAGATTGACGCTCGTCAGTTAAGGAAAGGACGGAGATGGTACGATGGCCTAGACTCGTCCCACTACGGGCGTTTCCGGGGGGTTTCGCGGACCTTGCAGTGACCAGTCCGCGACATTGTACGAGCTTGTGTGGGTTGTGTGGCATCAACAGTGAGTATCCCATGAAACACGCAGTTTAACACCCTTGGCCTACTCACTACGATCCGGACTGCCAGCACTGACGAGACTACCCTTTAGATACGTTGGTACTAGTAGAACTTCAAGCCAACCATAGTAAACCACCGGTTCTTCAAGCTAGGGAACAACTCGGACCCTTGGCTCAGCCGAAGGTACAGGAATCTACCACCTCTTCCACAACCCTAGGGAGCGCTCTCGATCTGTGAGTCGTCGATTTGAAGGGTGTCTCACAGCATGACTTTGTACTGTTTCAGATGGCACTGGCCAAATGGAGAGGACTTCAATGCTCATGCTCGGCCCAAGACATTCACAGACGCCGCAACCCTTCAACTTTCTAGATTCTAGAATGTCTGGTTCGCGGCTAGGCAGCATTCGCCGTGACCCGACGCGGAATGGGCGATTCGATGGACATCCAACTGCGCTGCCCCTGGTATCGCATGAGCACTCGAAGCCTTTGACCAACTCCCCCAGTTCAATCATTCAATAAGCCCACCCCATCACCGAGTCTGTTGATTTTACTGTCGTGCTACCCCAGCTAGGGTCCACGCAAATTCATCGTTTCGCCGGTGGGATCCTCTCTCGACTGCTTCAAGGTCTCGTGGGAAAACCGGACAAAAAATCCAGTCATGGGGCAGTGCCTACCTGTGATACCGAGTTCTCGTGATCTCCCTCCGCTTCTCTGAGTCGTTCTCCCCTTGCTTCTTGCAACTACCGGCACATAGGTATTCGTAGTCACACGCCGACGTGTCCTTGGGGTCGCCCCAATTACCCTCTGAGTGATCACGACTCGGAACCGCGTCAATTCGATATGTTGGTCGTGTCTTTTTCGGTTCCCTCGTTCGAGTAGGGAAGACTCAGTCGTTCGTTTGCCTACTGGCCAACCGAGGCGACGGGCGTCATGTATCGAAACGACACCCTCAGTCGAATGTTGGCGATGTATTAATCGAAGGTACTCTCCTGCACACCAGTCCACTGATCGACTTACCCTGAACGCACTCTGATATCCGATATTCTCATAAACCATCTGCACCTCTCGCTCAGACTGGTACGCCCGACATGCTGGAGGATGTTAGCGGTGTAGACATTGAACCATGCATCGTCATGTCAACGCAGAACATCGACGATCTTCGTGTCGTCGTGTCAAAACTGGGCTCGTGGGTGGATTAGCGTGCGAGAGGGGAGAACTCACACGGTATGCGCTACATAATCAGACAGACACCCGGGTGGGTGGGCTCGTCCTGACGAGGACACGACCCATTTCGACAAGTAGATACTTACTGGCCCGCAGGCTTTTGGCTGGGTTCGGCGAACGGGGGAACTATCGAGTGCTCTCCGCGGTCATGTGTGCTGCTTTCGCTCTTCTTCGCTCCTCGTTCTTTATTCGCCGTGTTAACATCTCCCGCTTGCTCACGTATCTGCTCTATTTACTGGCGGTCTCGAAATAGTCATCGTTAGTGGCGTGACCATATTGTTGCCAGTCGGGCGGGCAAGCCCAAATTGGGGGATGGTGAGTGCGTGAAGAGAGACTGACCAGGTTGGCCAGTCTGGCCAGTCCGCTGCGTCTGTCAGGGCCCCGGTGGTACACGAATGGGGAGGTAGGGCGCCTGCGAAAGTGCTCGTCAGGGACATGAGCGCTACCGCCGCCATTCCGAGGGGCCGTTTAGGGGACTTCCAGCGATAACAGACGAGGGAGGTTGCGAGAACTAGAAGGGGGCACGAGTTGTGCACGCACGATGCACGAGAAGCCAGTTACGAGGCATAGATGTGGGTGAATGTGGGTGGTGATTGGGTGGCGATAAGGAGGCTCCCACGCGTCGGCTGCACGCGTCGGAACTGGCCGCGTGTGTTCCATCCCAGGGTTGGGCCCATTCTCACCATACTCGAACTTACCAAGCGCGGAACCGACTGGAACTAGTGCCATTCGGCGTTCGTCGACCCCGCCTCGTGCAGCTGGCCCACAGAACCTGGACTCCTGGACACGGCCCCGTTCCCCATCCTTGCACCTTCAAACCTGGATCGTCCACACGCCCCGAATCCGCCAAAGCCACCCGCTGCCGTCCATTACCATCCCGGCCGTCAGTGTCCGCTTCACGGCATGATTCAGGGGGTGCAATGTGCCACCGTCCCTGTATGTACACTCGCCGTCATGCGGTCGCGGACCCATCATGGGCCCAGTAAACGCTCGATGCCATCATGCCTTCAATGACAGTCCGGTGTCCGGTGTCCAGTCAAAGCCATATCTCCACAACGTAGAACTTTTCGTTGAGCACCGTGTCAAGATTTGGGCGGTAGGGATGAGTCACACAGGACGCATTACGTGAATATCTGACCCGGAGGTCCAGAGTTCAAATTCTAGCCTTGTAGCGTTCTACGTGCTTGCGAGCTTCGACCCTGCCAGTCGTCTCCCTCTCCTCGCCATCACTCGGGCTGCCTCTTTTTCTCTGTCAAAATGCACCTGTCATCGCTCCTTACCTCTCTCCGGACTGCCCTCGTCATTGCGGCCACTCTCCCCTTGCCGTCCGCGTCCGCGCCTGCTCCAGATCGCACCACAGAAGAGGGCGAGGCCCAAATCACTGGTCCGTCTCTCCCTCCCCGTTCTTCTCTCCTTGACCTTGTCCTCACAGATCCAATCGAGGAGTGCACGCCCTACACCTACCCTCCCGTCAGTGATGCCATGACAGCCGGCAAGTTCCCCCCCATCTGGGCGGTTGCGGACATCCTCGCAAACGATGCCAATGCCCTTGCAAAGTACCAGAGCATACAGTCCAAGATTCCCAACATCCCCCCAAACGGGCACCAACCACAGTCCATCGGGGGTGACTTCTCAGGCTTCAACTATCCCTCCAACGACCCAAACTGCTGGTGGACCAACACCCACTGCACAACCCCAAAGATCACAGGGCTGGCGTCGGACCTCATTGCCGCTCCGGAAGTACGGTTTTACTCCCTTTGGCTCAAGGCCCCGCTCACACAATCGTAGCCGAATACTTTGGGATACGGCTTTGACGATGGCCCAAGCTGCTCTCACAATGTCTTCTACAACTTTCTCCAGCAGAACAATCAGACAGCCTGTCCGTCCCGTAGTCCCTCTTTCATCCCTATCGCTCACTCACTCTTTCCAGCCATGTTTTACATTGGCAGCAACATTGTCAACTATCCCCTCGAGGCGCAGCGTGCCCTCGCTGATGGTCACGAAATTTGTGTTCGCAAGTGTCCCCCTTTCTTCTTGTCGCTTCGGTCGCTGACATCTCCGCAGATACCTGGTCTCACAGTTATAGTCTGTTCCCTCTGCTTTACCCTCGTCATCTCTATTTACCCTCGTTCCAGCGACCGCCCTCACAAATACACAGGTCTTTGCCGAATTCTATTACAGTCAGTCTCCACCATCACGTCACGCTCCCCGCTCATGCCTTTTTTTATATAGCTGTATGGCCATCTTCTCTTCGTCCGATGGCTTGTTCACCCCTATGTGTAGATGGAAATGATTAAACTCGTCATTGGCGTTACGCCGACCTGCTGGCGCGTACGTATCGTCTTCTTGACCCTGTCTGCTCCTCAACACTCTCCGATAGCCCCCCTATGGCGACGTTGACGACCGTGTGCGCGCCATCGCCCAAGCCCTTGGTCTCCGTAACATCTTGTGGAGTTACGACTCCAGTGATTGGCGTGCTGGTTCCGGAAATTTCACCAACGCAGACGTCGATGTCAACTACCAGGCCCTCGTCACAGCTGCCCAACAAGGCACCTTTGATACCGTATGCCCCCCCATTTTTACCACCAACGTTGCATTCTGACACGACCCCCAGGCTGGTACGATCATGCTCACGCACGAAATTGGAAATGCTACCATGTCCGAGGCCATCAAGTGGTACCCCCAGCTCAAGAACGCGTTCAAGTACATTGTCCCGATGGGCGTAGCCACGAACGTGACCCACCCCTACGTCGAGACTGAGTATTTGCTGCCCACCTTTGAGCAATGTCTGTTTCTTTTTTTAGAATCTCCCAATGAGGTCACTAATTGGCCCTCTTCCAGACATCTCCGGTACGACGACGCTCGAGCCCACTGCTGTTCCCTCGACGACGAGTTCATCTGTACAAGCGACCCCCACGAGCTCCTTTGGCTCGTCCACCTCGCAGTCTCAGACCACCAGCGGGGTGAGACGCTCGTTTGGTGCTTCGAGCGGCCTGGTTGTGTCGGCCGCCCTCATGGGTATGCTGAGACTGATGATGTAAACCCCGCCACCTTGTTTGTTTTCTTACGAACCGATGTTCTCACGACGCCAACGCCCTCTTCTTCCTCTCACGCTTTTCGAGGGGCTTTTTTTAAATTCGCTTCGTCGTGTTTCTATTCTGGCCTTGCGCATCCGGGCCACGACGAGCAAGTAGACTCTTTCGATGGCTCCTACGCTGTACCTAGTTATACCCACATCGGACGTGTTTACTTTCAGGGTAGGGTCCTTTTCTTTTTTCGGTACATGGGCGTTGGAATGGCATACCCGGGTTTATGGTCGTTGATAGATGCAGTGCGTGGGGAGTGACTAGTGATGCACGGGAGTTGGACTTACAATACATAATAATCATGTGGCGTGGTATGATGATGCCCTTCAGTCTCTTATCTGACTTGATAGGCTATGACGCTCCGTGAACGCATGATAATGCGCATGCAGCAGCGGTGGTGGGGGCAGTCATGCAGACTGACAAATGTTACGCTCCAGAGTTTGGCATGAGGAACGAGTCCATAAGTATATCGGCACCAAGTGCATTGAATGTCGTCTAGCATGCTGACCCTCGCGACATTTATTTATGTACCGAACCTGGGTCAGTGACCAGGCACAGCGGGTAGAACAGTCCCGATAATCAGTGATCATGGCCAGTTGGACAGGAACTTGACTACCCTCGGTGTTGTTGTTGGGAACCCAAGTGTCATTTAGGATGGGGTTGGCCGCGCGCGTACGGACAAGGGATAGCGGCCGTCGGTGGGTACGGCCGTCGAGGAAACGAGAACGAGGGGGACGAGTCCGTTGCGTAGTGGACTCTTTCACACGGGTTGGTGGTGGTGCGTGGCCGTCATCTGGCATCATGCGGACGGGGGGTGAGGGGGGTTTGAATGCCGCGCGCGCCAGAGTCTAGCACGATGGGAGGAACGTCGTGCAGCGACGTTCTATCAGTGACGATCGCCGCGTTCTCTCTCGGATGGGGCTTCGAGCGGGGTGTACGACCCTCCGTATTTCGAGCGGGGGACTGGGAGGGGGGGGGGACGCCGATCCGGGCCATGCGAGCGGGTGTGTGAACGAGCCGTGCTCGATTCTGGGTTGATAGGGGGTGCTGAGAGCCGGAACGCAGGGAGCGGACCCGGGCTCAGCAGGAGAAGAAAGTATAGCAAATTTGAACTCCGACTCCCCAGTGTGCCCGTAGGGTTAGGGTTAGCGCTACACAATGTATGCGATTGTAGAAGAGTGTACACTACCGTATTCGATCGAAGTACTCCGACTGGTCACCGGTAACCCTGGCTTGTCCAGTGCCGACATGCGCCACCATGGCTACTAGTACTAGACACTCCACGGCGCATCTACTCCTGCGGTTCTATGCCCCTCTTTGCGCTTACTACACTCGCATCTGACCCAGAGAGCTCGGACCCGCGTCTCTGTCGTGCACACGTGCTCGTGCTCGTCCCCATCCCCATCCGGGCCCACCCTTGAAGTTTCATCCTGCAATCATCCTTGCATCCTGAATCCCCCCCATCGACCCACCCATCTCATACCGCATGGTTATCACCTCGAGGCGACCTGACATATGAATACCGAGGTGGTGCGATCAGGACGGACGGAAAGGCGGGATCATGACGGGCATGTGCAAGGGCCATTCTTGTTCCAGGACCTCGGCAGCGAGGTTTTACGTGCAGTCAACAGCACCCTACCGGTGGGCAACCCCATGGTACCTTCATCTCGTTACGTTTGGAATGTAAAACAGGGGCTGGTTTCCCCTCGTGCCCTCTTCGTGGATGCGTTGTGCACTCAGGATCTTGCTAATCTCAGCCTCTGAAAGGAAAGCCGAGGAAGCCACACCTCGACCAGCTCTATCGAACAACTATCGAAGGGGGTCCCAGACCTTCGGAATGGGCTTTAACTCCCTGGCATCTCCGCACCCTTGTATCTCGCCTTCGCTTGCTCCCTTCTCCCTGCACCGTTTTGGCGATTGAGATACGAGGATCCAAACTTCTTTCACAACCATGTGAGCGCTCTAGGTCCGTTAGTCGTCGGTTTGAAAGGGAGTCTCACAGCATGACATTGTGCTGTTTCAGTGTATCCTTGTCGATGCTCGGCCCCAAGACGTTCACAGCCGCCGCAAACGCTTCGCTGGGTATTCTGGGTCGGGACTGGGCACTTAATGCGGAATCGGCTACTATCGCGTGCGACACCACCTCGGTCGAGGTAGTCCCGCCTCCGACTGCTTTCCGTCGCTGGACATTCGACTCCGCGGCCCCTCGTATCGCACGGGTGCCCTAGATTTTGACTAACTAGTCCAGGGTATCAATGCGCCCGATCATTGTGTCTGTTGATTTTACAGCTGTGCACAGCTACCTTTGTAGGTCCATGCAAGTCCGTCTTTCTGCCGGTGGGATCTCCCTCGGTTTCCGGGCGCTTGAAACATGACCTATCTATCCAGGACTCAAGTTATAGTTGCAAGGATGAGACAAGTCCATCATCCAGGCATTTGATTTATCTAGTGATTTTCTGTCCGTTGATCGTGCAGTCGCGTTCAGACACTTGCTATGGGTCTAGACTCGTCTATCCCCTCTTAACCTTTCCTTTTTTAAAATTCGCCGGTGGGATGTTCCCCGACACCTTCAAGTTTCTTGCGTGTCTCGTGGGAACACTGATGGGGCATGATACCTGAGGTCCGACCCCCAAGTCCTCGTGATCTCCCTTCGCCTCTCCGACTCGCCCCCTTGCCTCTCGCAGCTGCTGGCACCTGGACATTCACAATAGCACGGTCGGGCCCAGACACTGATTCCGTGTCTAGACCCGTTCATCTCGTGTTTTTATTTATTTATTTAAATCGCCGGTGGAATCCCCCTGACTCCTTCAAATTTCTCGCGTGTTTCACGGGAAAACTGCATGAAAAATGCAGTCATGGGGCACGATACCTGTGGGCCCGACCCCCCGAGTTCTCATGATCCCCCCTCCGCCCCTCCAAGTCGTCCCCCCCTTGCCTCACGCACCTGGGCATTTTCAGTTCCATGCCGACAGTCCCTGGCTCGTCCCAATCGCCCGCCGGGGTGATGGTACGGCTCAGAGCGTCGGCTCACATGGAGGTCTTGCCCTTCCTCTTCTCTCGCTTGAGCAGCGAGGGCTCGCTTTCTCCTGCACACCACCCAGAACACACATTGTTCCCGTAACAAGTCGGCATAGACATTGAGCCAAGCATCATGGACACATTAACGTGGAATATCGATCGGTGCACGTCTAAAAAAGTGCTCGTATCACCCTTCGTTGATGTTCTGCTCTCTGTTTTGAGATCGCGGTAGGACCAGACGATCTTCGTGCGGTCAAACCCTCGCGTCTTCCGAGTCCAAGAAACCCACACGATATGCACTGATGAAACCAAACAGCTCGAACGGGTGGGCTCATTCCTGACGGGGGACACGACCCATCTCGACAGGTAGGTGCTTACTAGGCTGCGGGCTTTTTTTGGCCGAGTTTCCTGAACGTGACTGACGTGCAGACGGCGGATGGATTACTTCGATGCAAGACAGACAAGAACACGGTCATAGTGACGTGTTTGCTCGACGGCTTCCCCGAGGCTCTCAATTGTAGTTCGCATGCCTCAGCTCGGGACGCGCTTTTGCCTCTCCTTATGTCCAGTAAGCGAGGAGCCTGGCTGATATATAGAGTCGATACCGCACAACAATCGGCACCGCAGCTCGACGCTCGCCGACCGGAGTGCCAATGCACCACTCCCAATCCTGCAATTCAAGTACGAGACCCCGGCGCCTGAGCGCTGACAGACGCCCGCCGACGCCAAGGCGGACGTGAACGTGGAATGTCAAGGTTTTACACGACGGTGAAAATAGCCCCGCGCAATTCCCACGCCGCGCGGGCGGCACTGTGGATGTTGCCCGGACCCTCTTCAGGACGTTCTTGTGCCGAGTGGGTGGGCAGTTCATCACGATCATACTCGAGCACGTCCGGAATCCCGACCCAAATGAAAAGACGTGCACTCGAACCGCTCGGGCTCGTTCGTATGGTCCCATACTTGCTCTCTTCGTACAGCGAAGCGGCGGGTTGAGGAAGCATTTGGGTGCTCTCAGCGGCCATGTGCGCTTTCTTCTCTGGTCTTCTTCGTTTCTCATTCGTTACCTGCCATGTTTATATTACCCGCCCGCCCACGCCCACGCCTACGCCTAGGCCTGCTTTATTCACAGGCTATCTCGGAATGGTCAACGTCAGATGCTTGGCCACCCTAGCCTATATTGAACTTTATACTTTCTTAGGCGTGGACGCCTCGCTCGGCCGCCAAACAGCGAGCTCGGAACCGGGGTGCCGCATCCTTGAAGCTTCATACTTCGATCGTCAACACATCCCGAATCCATCATCAACCACATCGAGCCATTGACATGAGCCACCCACCCACCGCTATCCGCATGACCATGACAAGGCACTGAGGGATACGATACGCCACCATCGATATACCACGGGCGCCAGTGGGCGGTGCTTGGTGTCCAGGAGAACTTGTGGCTAGGTACCCGTCAAGACCACGGCAGTGCAATGTGTCACGTGTGGATGTGGGATGCATTACTTTAACTGACCTGGAGCCTAGCATTCCAGCACTCCAGCGTCCTACGTGCGTCCGAGCTTCGACCCCAGCGATCGTCGCCCTGTCGTCGCTCTCACCGTCTCGGTTTCTCTATCAAAATGCGTCTATCATCACTCCCTATCTCTCTCCTTGCCCTCACACTCGCTGCAATCCTTGGGCCCACCGCGTCTGCACAGAATCACACCACAGAACAGGGCCAGGCGCAGATCACTGGTCCGTCTCTCCCTCGCCGCCCTTCTTACGTTGACCTTGTCCTGACAGATCCAAACGAGGAGTGCGCGCTATACAACTACCCTCCTGTCAGTGATGCCATTGTCGCCGGTAAATTTCCCCCCACCTGGTCTCCCGCATCCATCCTCGCAAACGATGCCAGTGCTCTTGCAAAATACCAGAGCATACAGTCCGAGATCCTCAACACCTCGAAGCCGGTCTCAGACCTCCTCATCGTTCCAGAAGTGCGTCTTGCTCGCTTTGGCTTGGGGTCCCTGCTCACACAATCGTAGCCAGACACTCTGGGATACGGCTTTGACGACGGCCCAAGCTGCTCTCACAATGTCTTCTACAACTTTCTCCAGGAGAACAATCAGACAGCCAGTTCGTCTCATTTTCCTCTTTTCATCCCCATCACTCACTCCTTTCCAGCCATGTTTTACATTGGCAGCAGCATCGTTAGCTATCCCCTCCAGGCGCAGCGTGCCCTCGCTGATGGTCACGAAATTTGTGTTCGCAAGTGTCCCCCTTTCCTCTTGTCGCCTCGCCCGCTGACGCCTCCCAAGACACTTGGTCTCACAATCATTGTCCGTTTCCTCTGCCTTACCCTGGTCGTCTCCATTCACCCTCGGTGCAGTGACTACCCTCACAAATGAACAGGTCTTCGCCGAACTCTATTACAGTAAGTTTCGACCATCACATCACATTCCCTTCTCATGCCTTTTCTTTCTTAGCCGTATGCGCACCTCCTCTTCGTCCGATGGTTTGTTTACCTCATATGTAGATGCAAATTATTAAACTCGTCATTGGCGTTACGCCGACCTGCTGGCGTGTGCGTCTCGCCTTCTTGAACTTGTATTCTCCTCATCCTTTCCCAATAGCCTCCCTATGGCGACGTTGACGACCGTGTTCGCGCCATCGCCCAAGCACTTGGTCTCCGCAACATCATGTGGAGTTACGACTCCGGTGACTGGCATGCTGGTAGCGACAACGCATACGTCGATACCAACTACCAGGCCCTCGTCACGGCTGCCCAAAAAGGCACCTTTAACACCGTATGCCCCCGTTTCGGCCAGCGTCGCGTTTCTGACGCGTCTCCCAGGGTGGTACAATCCTGCTCGCGCACGAACTCAGCAACGCTACTATGTCCGAGGCCATCAAGTGGTACCCCCAGCTCATGGACGCGTTCGAGTACCTCGTCCCGATTGGCGTAGCCATGAACGTGACCCACCCTTACGTCGAGACCGAGTATTTGTTGCCCACCTTTGAGCAGTGTCCGTTGCTTTTTCTTGTCTTGCAATGACGTCACTAATAGGCGCTCCCCGCAGACATTGCCGGTACGACGACGCTGGCGACCAGCGCTATTCCCTCGGCGACGAGTTTATCCCCACAAGCGACCTCCACGAGCTCCTCTGGCTCGTCCACCCCGCAGTCTCAGACCACCAGCGGGGCGAGAGCTTCTTTTGGTGCTCCGAGCGGTCTAGCGGTGTTGGCCGCCTTCGTGGGTATTATGTTAATGTAAACTCAGGCACCTCACTTTCTCATCTCATACCGTCAAGCCCAGAGGCTTTATGACGGCAACGACCTCTTTTTTCGTCTCTCACGGTATTGCTGTGTAGTTTTTTTTTATTGGGAGAATATATGGACTGATCCGACCCACGACGAGCGAGTAGACTCCTTTGATGGCTTGTACGTTGCTACACAATTATATTCTATCGGAGGTATTTTTCCTTTACGAGGCATTTATTTTTGTCCTTGCTACATGGCGGTGGAAAGGAACACGAATATTAATACCTGGGTTGGATCGGAGTCATTGATCGTTGACCAGTACTACGGCTATGTATGCGCATGGGGTGAGAGAGTGGCGCAAGAATCACAATAATGAAAACCACGAGATCCAGCCATAATCTACCCCCGCCGGGGTCCATGATGGGTCGACCGTCGGTGCGGTAGTGGATTGTGCAAGTGTGACAACCAGTGGCTTCGATAGGCTGGTGTTTATATGACCTGGCGATGACTCATTGAGGCCCCGTGATCGCTTAGCGGTGGCAGTGACGGTCGTACGGACTGAAATCATTCGAATGCTAGTACATACGCTCCATGGAGGAACGAGTCAACGAGATCGTCGAATCATCCAGCAGATTGTGTCACAGTGGGCGGTGTCGGACGACCAGTTGCCCATGATGCTCGTTGACTACAGTGTAAACCTATTCGAGCCATGTATTACAGGTCCGTCCTACGGATCAATCAATTCCATCGACGTCGGCTCTATTTACGCGGACTTGTCGCCATCCCACTGACAAGGAGGCCATGACATGTTGGCGTGGGCATGTCATGTGACCCCGCTGAGCCACCGTGACGGCCATCAAACACCGTAGCGGGGAATGTGCATCCGAACATCGACTCTTCTGCTTCTATTCTTGTCTTTTTTTAGCGCTGACACTTCCAGTTGCAACCAATGTTGGCAGTCTCTGTCAGAGTGTCGTTCCGCTCGTTCTCCGAGTCGTCCCCATTCCCCATCCTTTGAGGCTCTTGCCTTGAATTTTTAGCATCCCGAATCTGCCCGATGATGATCGATCGAATCGAATCATCGATACGGATCACCCACCCAATACGTACGCGTCTGCTCCCCGTATGACCACCAGGTCCAACGGCCCATCAGGGCGGTACTACAACACAACTACCCCTGCATGCTGACGCTGATGGAGTTCACAAATGTTTCATGTGCCCAGTGAACACTCGGTGCTGGTAACCGTCTACCAGCCTGCCAGTGAAAAATTTTAGGTAACGCATCCCTCATCCCCACATGCCAACTCGTTTCCCAGCCCTGACCTTGTCCCTGTTTGACCTGGTAGAAGCTCTTGGTTATATGCAAAGAATCAATTCTTACGGTCGTGACGGCAGACCAATCACCGACCCGAACATCGCGCATACAACTACAAACCATTGATCATCATTGCTTGCTTCCTGGGTTTCAGTTTTCTACCGTCAACATGGCCTGACCTGGACCTGGCCCGGGTCTTATTACCTCCGCAAACTCACATGATCATCATGTCATTTTCTGCCTTAAAAGACTCGCCCTCTCGAAATGCTTCTCCATTCCGAGATGCGTCCCTCGTCGCTCCCCGCTTCTCTCCCTGCCCTCCTACTCGCTGCGATCCTGGTGCCCACCGCGTTCGCACAGCAGTGCACGCCCTACTACTACCAGCCCGTTGGCGATGCCATGAACGCCGGGCAATACCCCCCTGTCTGGACTGTCGCAAACATCATCGCCAACGATGCCAATGCCAATGCGAAATACCAGAGCATACAGTCCCAGATTGGCAACATCCAGCTGAACCCGGACCAAGTCGGTGTCCCAGAAGTACGTCTTGCTCCCTTTGGAGTGGACCCTCGCTTACACAATCGTAGCCGAATACACTGGGTTATGGCTTTGACGACGGCCCAAACTGCTCCCACAATGCTTTCTACGATTATCTCCAGCAAAACAATCAGAAAGCTAGTCCGTCCTATTTTCCTTATTTTCTCGTTCATCGCTCACTCTTTCCAGCCATGTTTTACATTGGTAGCAATGTCGCCGACTGGCCCCTTGAGGCGCAACGTGGACTGGCCGACGGTCACGAAATTTGTGTCCGCAAGTGTCCCCTTCTTCCTCTTGTCGCATTGCACGCTGACATCTCCCCAGACACCTGGTCTCATAGCTATAGTCTGTTCCCCTGCTCTACCCTCTTCGTCTCTATTCACCTTCGTTGCAGTGACCACCCTCACAGATACACAAGCCTTTGCCGAATTGTATTATAGTAAGGTCTCACCATCTTGTCACGCTCTGTGCTCATGCCTTTTTTAGCGGTATGCGCATCCCCTCTTTGTCCGACGGTTGCTGATTCGTAAAAGATGCAAATGATTAAACTCGTTCTCGGTGTCACGCCGACCTGCTGGCGCGTACGTCTCGTCTTCTTGACCTTGTATTCTCCTCACTTTTTCCGATAGCCTCCCTACGGCGACGTTAACGACCGCGTCCGTTCTATTGCCCAACTTCTTGGTCTCCGCAACATCATGTGGACTTACGACTCCAATGACTGGGAAGCTGGTACCGGAGGCTACACCGACGCAGATGTCGATGCTAACTACCAGGCCCTCGTCACAGCTGCCCAACAAGGCACCTTTAACAAAGTATGCCCCCATTTTTGCACCAGCGTCGCATTTCTGACACGACTCCCAGGGTGGTACAATCATACTCGCGCACGAACTCAGCAGCGATACCATGAACGAGGCCATGAAGTGGTACCCCCAGCTGAAGAGCGCGTTCAAGTACCTCGTCCCCATGGGAACAGCCACAAATGTGACCCATCCCTACGTCGAGACCAACTATTTGCTGCCCACCTTTGCGCAATGTCCGTTTCTTTTCTTACTTTGCGATGACGTTGCTAACACGCGCTCTCTCCCAGACACATCTGGCTCCACGGTGCTCTCTGGCGCCTCTGAGTTGCCTACGAGCGAAACAAGCGAAGGGACCAACCCTTCAGGCGGCGAAGCTGCCCCTGCCTTATCTGGCGCGTAGGGCACCAGCAGGACACGGAATCTCTGGTCTCGGCGTGCACGTGGACCGCCTGTTTGTGTCGGCCACATCCGCGGGTAGCATGATCTGACTGTTGGTAAAAAAAAAACCCACGCATCTCGCTCTTCTTGGACTACTGCATACCCTCGCCAACGCTCTCGACTATTGTTGTGTGTGTCATTCGTTTTTCAGTTAGATTGATGTACGGATTTACGTTTCCAGTGTGCTTGTGATTTCCCACGCTCCGTTGGGGAAGAACAAGTAGACTTATTTTGATGGTGTATCACATTCCACCTACCCCCGCTGTACCTCATTGTAGCCATCAGAGGTATTTCTTCGCGAGGCGTGTTTCTTTTAGTTTGTTGTTTGTAGACGTAGACACAACGGATAATCGGATGTGTGAGCTGCCTGCACAAGAACAGAAAATGATGTTCCGAGTTTGAAGCGTGATGAGGTGAGATGTATTCTCAACCATATATATGCCAAGATCTCGCTCGCGTCTATTTTTATCCAGTGATGGGTGTGATATCAGTACCATTGGCCACACAACGTTCAATGTGTGGGCCATCTACATAGGCCACGGGATCTGGTCATCGTCATGCATGTGGAGCGCTACGGTGATAAACGATCGGATCGAACCGGGAACGGTCGACCCAAAATTGGGCCGTGGGGGCGTGCGCATGACACAGAAGATATTCAATAGAGCGACGAGGTCATACATAAAGAAGCTGTGACGGAGAGTCACGGTTAGCTCGATCGATCATTCATTTCTTTGCGAGCTGGGATGGTAGTGGAGGATACGGGGGGGATAGGGACGCACTAAATGAAATACAGGATGCCCTGCTTAACCAGGAAAATGATGTACTGATTGGGTTGCCATTGCCTCGACTGCCTCACGAACTGAGCGATCGCGAAGATGCACAGCGCTGTGCCATGCATCATGACCATTGCCACATGCTGTACAGGGATATACAATGCCCGACAAAGGCAACTCTCGCCAGTAAAAGTGACCTTCGATCCGGAAAAGTAGATCAGCGAACTGGGGAGAGACATTCGAAAAACAGGTCTGGAATGAGCCCAAGCTCTGCGATCCTTGCACAGGTATAGTAGATATCAGGTTGACGGCAGGAGCGATGGCAGTGTTTCGAAGTCGGTGTTTGTGGTGAGATAAACGAATCTGCTGGGTGATTGGAACTAACGGAAATGATTGATCGAATTTCAAAGTAGAGGTGAGACTTCCCGTGATAGCCAAGGTGGTACTCTATTGAATGTAGATACGATACAAGTTGATTATTCCAAAACGGCAGCAGGAGGCATAGGCATGAGAGGACATTGCACGAATGTGGAATCCTAGTTCTCTGGGAGTGTGGGAAGGTTGGTCTGGGGGGCCAACCGCGACGAGCACGACGGGGGTCAGCGGAGCAAGAGGGAGAGAGTGAGTGGGAAGACCGAACCATCGGAGTGGGAGAAGGATCCATATCGTGTCGGGAAGAGGCGCGGACAGGCGGGAAGCGGACAATAGAGACAGACAGGAAGTTCCGGTGAGTGGCATGCCTTTTCGAGTTGATGTCGGGCTCGTCCAGACTGTGCCGCCGGTGGGGATGGCGAGGTCACCGAGAATCGGCTTGCGGTAGTCACCAAGCCAGGCGCCTTGACAGCAGCAATCTGGAGCCGACCGCACAGCTTGTCCAGAGTGTGAGTAGCCAACGCCTTTCCGTCAACCCCCTCGGAAAAATCACAAGAGGGTAAAGCGATTATGCAGCCAGCCGCTTCCAACGGAAGAACGTGTTGCAAGACCAAACCTTCTTCTCGTTCAACCAAATGAAGGGCTTCTCAAACTCGACCATTTGCATTTCAACATCTGTGATAAAAGTAGAGGCTGATGAACCCGCGGTCGAACGGCTATGCCCCCCGTGATCTCAATCTTGTCTTGAATCGTACGGCCCACCTTGACGGTGATGCCACCCTCCTTGCCAATCTTTCCAAGGCCGAGGTTAATCAAGTTGCTGACATGCGGGTCACCCTTGGCGGAGATGGTCGTGACTTGAGCAAGCTCACCAACAATCATCACCTTCTACCCGGGGTCGACACGGTGGCTGCGCTGGCTGACTCCGATTGATGGTCCGTGAAATGGTACCGCAGTGCATATTGATGCCATTGCGACTCCGAGCCGTCATGTCGAACTTGAAGATTGAGCTGCCATGCTGGCAGCTCCGAGTCACCAGCCGTTTGGTTTGGTGCTTGTGTTGGCATGGAGACGGTTTCGGCGAGGGATGGGCTGTCGGAATGGTGGGTGAGGTGCCGACTGATCGTGTTGTGCCCTCTTCCCATGACCGGGCTGTCGAAGTATCGCACCCACGCTCGTTTGCCAGCACCGACGGTGATGTGGATGGGTTGCTCGTGGGTGGATCTAAATGTTTTCGAGGCGTATAGGTAATGGAGTCAGCTAAAGGAGTGAGTGGAGTAACTCACCTGCGGTTACTCCTGGCGTTTTGGAAACGCTCAAGGTACACTAGCGGACGGCCCTCCAAACGACGAATCCGGAAGGAGAGTGTCAGGACAAGCGCCTCACATCACATCGCATGACTCGCCCTTTTCAGCGGCGTTTCTGGGCCGAGTTGGGTTCCCATTCTTGCGCCAACGTTTGTTGTTCCTTGCCTGGTGGGTTCTTGGATCCTTCTGCCAGCCCTGGGCCTCGTTTGGGTGGGTCGGACCTGAGTGTGGCAGTTGTGCTAAAAATAATGGCGCTTCTTCAAGTACTCTTCGACAAAGATGGTGTGGAAAGGACCTACCTTACAAGGTAAGTCCCACCCCAGTGAACGCTCGGTGTTGACCCTACCTGGTAACCGTCTACACGTCGGAACGCAAAAATCAAATAGTGTACACTTGCCGGAATCCAAAATTTTTTAACGCAACCCATATTATAAACACATTCATACCGTATGCATGCAATAAAATAAGAATTTGTTCAATGGAGACGCCAAGCGTGACATCCGGCAGAGATATCTCACCTATTACGGGAAGGATACTTAGCATATAGCACACTGGTATGGAGTTGGTGTGCCTGCATTAATTGCCAGGGACCATGTGTACATGTTTGTTACAATTATATGACAGATAATTTGGATAATTGACACCAAAAATTATAGAGTACACATTGCCTGAATGTACAATGTATATACCAGACACTTGGATACTTCGAGTGGCGAGCGCAAGTCGGGCACGGGTCATGGCGTACGAAAACTCACACGGTTTTCAAGACTTGGTGCTCGCCTCTCCTTTGTTTCGCTCACCTCTCCTTGCCTCTTGCCTTGCCTCAACGTGTCGCTCACACGGGCTCGGCTTTGCTTCACCCTCACCCAAGGCTCGTCACTGATCACCCTGCCCTCCCCTCGTCCTCAAATTCATTCTCCTGCCCTCATCTCGCGCCGCAACCCATGAGCATGAGCATGCATGCTCACTCGCGCACCATTGCCTCCACTTGCCGTGCCCTGCCGCGCACCGCGCGTGCGCACACACTCTGCTCCTGCCAGTTGCCGATAATGCCCACGACGTTGCAAGAAGTCGCCATGGTGGGGAGAATGGAAAAGGAGCGCGAGAGAGAGGAACTCAACGAAAAAGAGGTACGATCGATCGGATGACGCAGCCACATCGACGCACTCCATTTGCTGTGCCCGGCATCTCCACCGCACCTGCGACATGTGCTCAAGCACACGCTCCGCTCCCGCCAGTCACGGGTAGAAATAACATAGCATACATGTTGTAATCTAAAAACATTGTATGATCCGAGTCTATGTGTGATGTATATCTACAAAATACTGGATCCATGGGTAACAGAAGATGTAGCCCGTATAGTACGACGCACATGCGCTGACAGGTTCCACTGTATGTACATGGTATAGTAGCTGTATGTACATTGTATAATAGCTGTATACACACTATAGAAAGAGGGTCCAATCAACTCATGAGATTATTTTAAATTATGTCCTGCAATAATGCCGGAATCCAAGACATGTACATAATCTACATATTGGCTCCATAATCGCCAAAAAAAATGTTGGTTGTACAATTTTTACAAACCGACGTGTACCAGCCTGTCAATGAGGTTAGATATAACTCGTTTCCCAGCCCTGACCTGGTCCCTGTTTGACCAGAAGCTCTCGGTTATGTGCAAGGAATCAATTCTTCGTGACGGCAGACCAATCACCGAACCGAAGATCGCGCTGCGCACACAACCGGAACACTGATCATGATTGCTTCCTGGGTTTCAGTTTTCTACCATCAACATGGCCTGACCTGGACCTGACCCGAGTCTTATTGCCTCCGCAGATCCATATGATCAACATGACATTTACTGTCTTAAAAACCCTGGCTCTCTCGAGATACTCCTCCATCTCAAAATGCGTTCTTCGCCGCTCCCCGCCTCTCTCCCTGCCCTCATACTCGCCGCGATCCTGGTGCCCTCCGCATCCGCACAGGATCGCACCACGGAGCAGGGCGAGGCCGCGATCACTGGTCCGTCTCTCCCTTCCCCGCCCTTCTCGCGTTGACCTTGTGCTGACAGATCCAAACGTGGAGTGCACACCCTACTACTTCCAGCCCGTTGGCGATGCCATGGACGCCGGGCAATACCCCCCTCTCTGGACTGTTGCAGACATCATCGCTAACGATGTCAATGCCAATGCGAAATACCAGAGCATACAGTCCCAGATTCTCAACATTCCCCCAAACGACTTGTCGGGCTCCAACTATCCCGACGACGACCCAAACTGTTGGTGGACCTATTCTGGGTGCACAACCCCAAAGCATGCGGGGCTGTCCCCGGACCAAGTCGCTGTCCCAGAAGTACGTCTTGCTCCCTTTGGAGTGGACCTTCGCTTATACAATCGTAGCCGAACACGCTGGGTTATGGCTTCGATGACGGCCCAAACTGCTCCCACAATGCTTTCTACGATTATCTCCAGCAGAACAATCAGAAAGCCAGTTCGTCCGATTTTCCTTATTTACTCGTTCTTCGCTCACTCTTTCCAGCCATGTTTTACATTGGTAGCAATGTCGCGGACTGGCCCCTTGAGGCGCAACGCGCACTGGCCGACGGTCACGAAATTTGTGTCCGCAAGTGTCCCCTTTTTCCTCTTGTCGCATTGCATGCTGACATCTCTCCAGACACCTGGTCTCATAACTATAGTCTGTTCCCTCTGCTCTACCCTCTTCGTCTCTATTCACCTTTGTTGCAGTGACCACCCTCACAAATACACAGGCCTTTGCCGAACTGTATTATGGTAAGGTTTGACCACCTCGTCACGCTCTGTGCTCATGCCTTTTTTTAGCGGTATGGGCATCCCCTCTTTGTCCGACGGTTTCTGATTCTTAATAGATGCAAATGATTAAACTTGTCGTCGGTGTCACGCCGACCTGCTGGCGCGTACGTCTCGTCTCCTTGACCTTGCATTCTCCTCCTCACTTTCTCTAATAGCCTCCCTATGGCGACGTTGACGACCGTGTCCGTTCTATCGCCCAAGCCCTTGGTCTCCGCGACATCATGTGGACTTACGACTCCAATGACTGGGAAGCTGGTACCGGAGGCTACACCGACGCAGATGTCGATGCTAACTACCAGGCCCTCGTCACAGCTGCCCAACAAGGCACCTTTAACACCGTATGCACCCATTTTTGCACCAGCGTCGCATTTCTGACACGACTCCCAGGGTGGTACAATCATACTCGCGCACGAACTCAGCAGCGATACCATGGGCGAGGCCATGAAGTGGTACCCCCAGCTGAAGAGCGTGTTCAAGTACCTCGTCCCCATGGGAACAGCCACAAATGTGACCCATCCCTACGTCGAGACCAACTATTTGCTGCCCACCTTTGCGCAATGTCCGTTTCTTTTATCACCTTGCGATGACGTCGCTAATACGCGCTCTCCCAGACACATCCGGCTCCACGGTGCTCTCTGGCGCCTCTGAGTTGCCTACGAGCTCAACAGGCGAAGGGAGCAACCCTTCAGGTGGCGAACCCGCCCCTGCCCTGTCTGGCGCGTAGGGCACCAGCAGGACACGGAATCTCTGGTCGGCGCGCACGTGGACCGCCTGTTTGTGTCGGCCACATCCGCGGGCAGCATGCTCGGACTGTTGATATAAAAATCCACGAGTCTCCCTCTTGTCCTTGGACTACATACCCTGCACAACGCTCTCTTGTTTCACTCATTCTCAACTATTGCTGTGTGTGTTTTTATTATTATCTTATGTTGATGTGCGGAATTACGTTTCTGGTGTGCTTGTGATTTCCCACACTGTTGGGGAAGAACAAGTAGACTTATTTTGATGGTGTATCACATTCCACCTGCCCCCGCTGTACCTCATTGTAGCCATCAGAGGTATTTCTTTGCGAGGCGTGTTTCTCTTAGTTTGTTGTTTGTAGACGTAGATGCAACGGACAATCAGACGCGTTATCTGCCTGCACGACTGCCAATCGGCGACTTGTAAGCGCTCAGGCCCAGAGTTTGAAGTGTGATGAGGTGAGATGTATTCTCAGCCCATGTGCCAAGATCTGGCTCGCGTCTACTTTTGTCCAGTGATCCGGGTATGATGTCAGTACCGTCATGCCGAATGTTCAGTGTCAATGGCACTGGCAGTACAACTTTGTTCAATGCGTGTGCCATCTATGTTTAGCACACCAACCTACTGTATGATATTGAACTAAAGATGCAGAACGGAGTTAAACATAGAATTTCAAGTTTGAGCCTCGGCCCTATAGCATTATCAGCTCAAAGAAACCCTTGCCCATGCCGGTAATTACCTGCATCATAATGGAATTAGTGTAAATCGAGTAATTTTTTCTCACTGCGATGCAATTATAACGCGATGGCACGGTAACGCGCTCGTAAGCCATGGTATGATGATCAGTATTACGCACAATAATTGTTTGTGCCTAAAATTTCTAAAGAACTCAGAAGGCTGCCGTAAGCGCAGCAAGAACATAGTATGTAGGGTCTGGAACTTGCGACGGACAGAACTCACCGTGTCGTCATGACTATACATGCCTTGGACTGCGGTTTTCGTCACCCAATTCATATATTTTCTATGACATTCATTCTCCTTGTCTATGTTGGCAAAAAGAATCAATCACCCGGCGAAAGGGCAACAAATTGTGGTGTGATCGGGAGGCTCGTTTTTTTTCGGCGCGTTCAAAAACGTTTGCATGAATGACACAGCATTGCGATAATTTCGGATTTCAAATTTTCGGCCATACTACAATCTGTTGTTCAAACGTAACTTGTTTAGATTTCATATTTCGGATGGAACAACGTGTACACACTGAGAGTTTGCACGTTCCTCTGGCCATTTGACGAAACAAAAGATGTTGTCGTTCTGCCGCTAGGCCCAAACGTAACCTAAACGTCAAGCCTGATCTCCACGTTTAGGGTTGGTGTGACTTAAACGGTGACGGAGCCGTCGTATGGGGCCCATGATGTAGTCATGCCCCGTTGACGCGAGATAACCGATGCCAGGGCGGCATGTCCCGAAGTCGATCGGATCGGATCGGGAGTGGTCGACCCATCGAAGTGAGACGTTTCTAGCTTCAAAAAATGGGCCGTGTGGGGGCGTGCGCATGACACAGATCGGAACGAGTCCGAAACTTGGTTACATTGGTCAATACGAGTGCGAGGCTGGGGCGGGTCGGTACCCGTGGTTTCGGCCCTGTGATCGGCGTGCAGTCCTCAGACGACAGTTTCAACATGGAACGTGCACGGGGCGCGTCGGGCTTGGCCATGAGATGGGTCGCATGGGGTGCTCATGCCCGGAGACATACGGTATGAGCTCGTGTCTCCGTTTCATATGTGAGGGCACCCCGAGCGTTGACCGGGGGGCCACAATGCCTCCGTCCTTGACGCGTGATGAGGGTTGCAGGAGTAGTGTCGTGTCGTGGCCTGATCATCGACGTGCGAGGGCACGCGTATTGAAATTTGGGCCATCCAATTTGTCTGGTTCTAAATCGCTATACCGATGATTTAATCCGCAAGGTGGACAGGTCCGAGCGTGTTGGTCCCAGCCAGCGATACCATGAGAAGCGCGGCACTACCAGGGGGGGATACCCTCTTCGATAGCAGCACGCGTGGTGTTGGGGTGCATCCTCGTAGCTCACCGATCTTGACCTCATTGCTCCAATCGACCTTGCAGACCGCAACACCACCACCCAACGGGCCAATCACTCTCGCAACCCGATCTTGTTGTTCGTAGGAATGGGGACGACAATGGTCTCCCAGCGACTCGACGATCGAGACAACAATGGAGAATGAGAAAAAAATGAATGTTTGTTCAAGCGTCAGAGAACCCTGTATCCGAGCACGACGTTCAATGCCGGGGTAGATGTGGTTGGCCGGCCGGTGTGGATGCTGTTGCGGATCGTTGTGTCGAAGAGGCAGTCGAAAATATTGCGACGCGCGACCGTGCCTGCAAACATGATTTGAGCCAGCGGCAACGACTCGAACAAGGCCAAAAACTACTTACTTTGAGTGCTTGGCGCTTCTCCTCCGAATCCCCTTTGCCATCCTCGCCGCTTCTGAAGATTCATCCGGCTCTGCATCATCAACGTCCATGTCCATCACGCCGTTGTTCCATGCCATGACACGAGCGAGTGAGCGAATGTGGGCAAACGGAGGTGGTTGTGGCCGTTGGGCTGCAAGTGGTCGCCCGGTCGGAATGCCGGCGGCGCCTGAGATGCGACTCGTGAGTCACTCCTACATCACTAGTACTGTAAATGGGACTCCAACAGCGTGTTGAGATCCGTAGAAAAAAGCCTTACATCATGAGATGATTGCAATCGAGATCCGCTTGATGCCCATGGATCAGAACCCATGGGCCAAAGTTGGCATACAACGTGTTCGTCACTATTCTGCTCGACACTATTCTATTCCGAAGCACGCTCGAGTTTGAGGCATGAAGCAGGTAAACCGTCGTCATTTTGGAGGGGTGCTGGATGCTGCCAGCCGTTCAACTAGCCCTCCTGGACGTCTTCCGACCCCCCGCTTTCGGTTTAACCAACAGTGGCACGACCGGATGGCGACAGGCCGAACCCACCGTCGATCCCGTCTCCAACTCTACCCTGAACATCATCCTCCAACCCCTTGCTCGGCTCAACATCCGCGAACATGATCGCCGTGCCACGGCTGGATGACAACAAGCCAAACCCAGTATCGATCCCTTCCCCGCGTCTACCCTGAACATCACGCGCATACAACTCCCGGATGCTCAGCATGAAGCGAGGGGTTAAAATGTACATGGGCACGTATTGCAGGATGATCAACAATTGCCATCCTACTGTTGCAGAAATTCCCAGAGTATTCAATAGAGTGATGAGGTTATACATGAAGAAGCTGTGACGGAGTCACTGTTAGCTCGGTTGATCGTCCATTTCTTTGCGAGCTGAGATGACAGTGGAGGATACAGGGGAATAGGGACGCACTAAATGAAATAGAGGATGCCCTGCTTAACCAGGAGATCGATGTACTGATTGGGTTGCCACTGCTTTGACTGCTTCACGAATTGAGCGATCGCGAAGATGCACAGCGCTGTACCATTCGTCATCTGTAAAACAGAACCCACTATCGACACACTGGGTAAATGATTGTGCCAAACGCAAAGTGAAAATCCGGATATTTGGGTAATGTCCCCTGTGTGACGGCAGACAAACGGAGTGGCAGTGGACGGCGGGTTAGTGTAGCGTATCATTAATTCAGCCAGCATCCACATACCCGGCAAAATCCTCGGATCGCTGTAGAAGGCAGCACAGATGATCGAAGAAATGAGCTCCAGAGAAAATAACGGAAGGAACACTCTGAGGATCAGCTTCGATCGACTATACATTGCCCACAGGCGGAGGATCATCACGACTGCAGCCTCCGTCAGAATTTGTTTCTTCTTGGAGTGTACTATGCAACGACTCACAATCAGCTGCACAAATAAACAAAGGGCATGCCCATATACCGATGGTGTAGATTATTTGACCTTACGAAAGCATCTGTGAATAGAACGTGCAGGAAAAGATCCGGATGAGTGTGCTCACAACTGTTTGATAGATATCAGTCACGTTGGGGAACCCCGACAACGAGTATAGGACAAATACGTACGTCTGTTGGTACACACTTCAGCACGCTCGTTAGTCATCGCCGTTAGAGAAAAAATACCTTTGGAGGGCCAGGTATGAAGCTAGTTCCTACTTGGGGTGGGTCACAGTCCGATCAAGGTTACGCGTGAGTTCTAAACATACCAAGGCAGGCAATTCTGACGAACCATACAGAGTCAGCATTCGGTGTATGTCTTGCAACGATCATACGCTCACGCGAAGCTGTAAAGACCAACGTAGCGGACCTATAACAATGCTGAGCTTCCTGCACATCGTGACGAGTTTCCGGGAGGTTCGATACACACAAGAATAAACAATGTTGACACCCAAGTCCAGGGTTTGGTCTGTGATCTGCATCAGGAACGTGTTGCCTACCCGAACAGGTATCTGCTGACCCAGATATACTCAATCTACATGTACACGTTATCGGTGAGGAAGCTCTGCGGAGGGGTATGCGGTATTATACCTCATCCGAAAATGTAAGGACTGTCAATGTATAAGTTGGTATATCGTATCGGGACTGAAGGCATAGCTCACCGTAATCATATGCAGCGGCAACGAGCATAGCAACTGTGATAAAGTCATAATTTTAAGCACTCACAAGTAAGAGTGGACATACGAGATACATAGTTGTTCTGCTGAAGGCTGGTCAGCTCGGATTGTAGCGCAGCAGACATGGTCTTGATGGGTGTAAGGAGCAAGTGCGGTGAATAAGATAGAGAAATCTTTACTCCACAGCTCGAAGAGGCAGACCATCGTTTTTATAAGAGAGCGGAGCTCAACACGTGAATTATCCAAGATCGAACCCATTTTTAATCATGATGCCGGCACAACACCGGCCAGTCCTCGATCAGATCGCTCTTAGACCATTGCCACATGCTGTAAACGCCAGTAAAGCAACCTTCGATCCAGGTAACTAGATCAGCAAGTTGGGAAAAGGGACATTCGAAAACAGGTCTAGGATGTGCAAGCTCTGCGATCCTTGCACAGGTATAGTAGATATCAGGTTGACGGCAGAAGCGATGGGCAATGATTCAAAGTCGGCATCTGTGGCGAGATAAACAAATCTGCTGACCCGTGCTGAGTAATTGGAACCAGCGGAAATGAGCGATCGGGTTTCGGGGTCGATCGAAGTGGAAGTGAGACTTCCCGCACGTGATAGGCAAGGGGTTACTCTATTGAATGAAGATACGATACAGGTTGGTTGATCCAGAACGGCAGCAAGAGGCATGAGAGCACAATTCTGAGATACGCAGACATTGCGCGAATGTGGATTCCAAGTTCCCTGGGAGTGTGGGAAGGTTGGTCTGATGACAAGCGCGACGGGGGTCGGCGGGGCAAGGAGAGGGGTTTGGGTGGGAAGACCGAGCCATCGGAGCGGGAGAAGGATCCATATCGTGTCGAGAAGAGGCACAGGCAGGTGGAAAGCAGACAAATAGAGATAGACAGGACATTCCGGTGAGAGGCAAGCCTGTTTGGGTTGATGTCAAGCTCGTCCGTAAAAACTGTGCCGCCGGTGAGGACGGCGAGGTCACCGAGAATCGACTTGCGGTAGTCACCAAGCTAGGCACCTTGACAATAGCAACCTGGAGCCGACCGCACAGCTTATTCAGAATATGAGCAACCAACGCCTCTCCGTCACATCCTCGGACAAAACCACAAGAGGGTAAAGCGACTGTGCAGCCAGTCGCTTCCAACGGAAGAACGTGTTGCAAGAAGCAAGACCGAAACATTCTTCTCGCTCAACAGAGTGAGGGACTTGCTCAAACTCAACCATATTCGTTTTGACGTCCGTGATAAAGTAGGGGTTGATGAATCCTCAGTCGGACCACATGCCCCGCGTGATCTCAACTTGTCTTCAATGATCGTACGGCCCTCCTTGACGGCGATGCAACCCTCCTTGCCGTTTTTTTTCCGTGGCTCGGGCAATCAAGTTGCCAACGATCCTTGTCGGGGATGGTCGCGACTTGAGCAATCTCAGCAATCACCATTACCTTCTTGGCATGCGCAGACAAGAACTCAATGACAAGGTCAACGGCCGCTTGTGATCTGCGATGGAGGTCCATGGAATTACACCCTACAACACGTTCTCAGCGTCCCCCAAACAAATAGCACGTAGCGCTAACACCGTTACTGTCGTGGTCCAATCACCTGCAATTACGTTCGTCTGTCATTGGGACCACGTCGCGAACGAGAGCACAAGTGTGAGCGTGCGTGCGACGTAGGGGAAAGGGGGCATAAACTGACCGGACGCCGTAAATGCCAAGATACCCTTGGTAATCTTGGGACGGCCAAGGGCCGTTCGATGATGACGTTGCAACCTGCACAGAAGTGGTCGGTCAAGACGGTTCAGAGATGCAACGGGTAAGGGCGTGGCTTACCCTTGGGACTCAGATTGACACTGGCAGCATTAGCGAGGACGCCGACACCCTTTAATATGTTTGCACTTCCACCACATTGGAGAACGTGACCTCTTCACTTCGTGGGCACCGCGGGCGAGGCAGATTAGTTGCAGCTACTAGGGACGACGAGGCGAGAGAGGTGCATCGCATTTTTTTTTGGAGGCCAAGCAAGGAGGAGAGAGGTGACAAGAACTGGAGCGAGATCAAAAGCGCACTACGATAGAGATTTAGTCACGGTATGTCACAGTCAAATCCGGCCACTGTGCCGGGGTGTAAACGGTTTCCTACTACTAAGTAAAATGGATGTTACAGCTCAACGATGCCGGCTTACGACAATCCACATCTTTGTCTCGCGATGCACTCACACAGGAACGGGAGCGATGGGAGTGTTTTCACGCACCGGTCGTTGTGATTGCAAGGAGCACATCCTGACTCCAGTGGCCCGAGCCAGAAGAATGGAAGGCACGTATAATCCAAACCGTTCTTTATAGCTGTCCATTTACACGATCTACTCAGTTGGACGCGACTTCAGACCACCAGGGCACACACGACGTGGAATGTGTCGCCAACATGGCGCGGAGCAAACATCCCGTGTTACTAGGCGTGCGTCGTGGAGCAACTGAAGCCAACGAGTCGACGATGGAATCGAAGAGGACCATATGAATCAGGAGAAACCCAAAGCCTTCGCAGGTTCTACTGTCGCCAAAGAAAGGCGGATGTGGACGAGGAACTATACGCAAGGCCCGCACGAGTCGCAAACGGTGAGAAGACAGCGCTACAAACAAGAGAACCGCCAGCTCACGCATCGCGAGCAAGCCTGCAGATGCCGTCCAGTGGCCTCAAGGCTGCTCGTGTCTGGAAGCGCTCGTCGTGGACAGCTTAGGACTGGCTCAGCAGGTGAGGCGATATAACTTGTGAGCAATGTTATCTTCTTTGTCTGCCAGCATCGATGCTGATACTCATGTCGACTTTGATCAACGTTCTCAACCATGCAGCCAATGGACTTGCAGAGAGACATATGGATCATTTTCTGGGATCGACGTTGGCTCGTGGTGTGCGTATCCCCTACGTGCCATCAGAGGATACAAGTTTTGTCCCAAGTACTGATCGAGCCAAGGGGTCAAGCACTCTTGTTTTACTCACCAGCTCTATTCCACTTTTGCCACAGATATCGCCACGATGGTTTGAACGTCGCGAAGAAAGTAAACATCCACCCGAAATGGAGAATTTGTACTTGATGTGAGCCGGCTCATGTTTCGCTCAACCGTTTTGGTCAGTAAACCCTCTTCTGCTTCCCTGTTGTTTCCAGGTCAACCTCCTATTGTTGTCAAGGTTTTAGATGAGACTGATGGCCAGCAGTAGGGGGTCTGATGCTGAGCGAGACGTGGCCCAAGAGGACTGAGGATCGTCTCGGCTTCACTTTGCTTATTGACGCACCTTTGCCTATGTTGGTGCACAGTGAGTATAAGTATACTCCCCACATTGTTACCTTAATTTCATGCAAGTGTTTTGAGATGACACATGTCCATCGAGACGTGACAACCTTATCTTAGTGCAGTGACTCAGCCTGGCCAGAGTCTCAAAAGGAACGAACTCCGTCACAGTAACTTGCCATATTTGGTTTGGATAGCAAGTTGCCGAACTGCGCTACGAGCGTTCGATTCTTATCAATAAGGGCTTGGCCCTTCTTTCCTCGCTTTCGCCACCACCCAAGAAGCCTTTGCCGTGAACGACACTCTTCTTCACGCTTACCCTCCCAGGATGTCGGCAGAAAACGCAGAAGACTTCAAGGACCTTCAAGAAATGTTTGGCCGCTTCAGAATCCTTATCGTCGGGCGTGCAAATGCTGGCAAGACGACCATTCTTCGGGGAATCTGTAACTCCACGGAAAACCCAGAGATCTGCGACGGCGGTGGGAACAAGGTATGGATCTAGGTCGACATGTGTTGTCCTGTCTTGTGCTGGAGCATGCCATTAGGTCGATCCGTCGCAAGTCGAGGGATCCAGGGGGGTGAGTATTGTTTCACGTTATATTGAGCCACCCATGGTGATGCGGTTGATCGTTTTCAGCGCGGAATCCACAACGTCGAGAATGAACTGATCTTCCGGAGCAACCAGAAACTCGTCTTCCATGATTCACAGGGCTTCGAAGCTGGTCGTGAAGATGAGTTCTTGCAAACGAAGAAATTCATCATGGATCGCGCAAAGACCACCATTCTGAAGAAGCGCATTCATGCGATATGGTAAATAGGTCTGTCATGTCATGGCACTTTGATCACATTTCGTATAGGTACTGCATCCCAATGGACGGACTCGATCGAGCAATCCAACGTTCCGAGGAAAAGTTTTTCGAGGAATGTGATCCTGGGGATGGTGAACTCTCTGCTATTGTTGTCTTCTCAAACTGATGGTAGTGAACTGCTCAGTTCCTGTTGTAGTGCTATTCACGAAATTTGATGCGCTGCTGTCTGTAGCGTTAGGAAAGTTGGCACCTGCTGATCGACGCCTACCACCACGAGAGCAGTTGTCAATGGCTGAGGCACTGATTGAAGGAATATTCAATGAAGCTGATGTATGGGGTCGTCTTTCTCGGATGACACATCCCCCAAAGTCTTGTGTCCGGATTGGAGGTTTGTACTATGTCCTTCCTTATGTGTATGCTAGATCCCACTCTGTCCCATATGCTAGGCATGCACAAGTCAACTGAGGGTGCAGCAAACTCTTGGAAACTACAACAAATGTCCTGAACCAGGAAGCCTTGCAGATGTTACTAATCTCAGCCCAGGAAGTGAATATTGCACTTTGTGTGAGATATGCAGTTCAAAAGTGGGTTAGCACAAGCCATGATGCCTTGATCAGCTGATGCTTTTGTTTTGGGAAGGTTGATACATGAGACAGACAAAGTGAATAACTCATTACATCCAATAGCTACTACAAGAAAGCTAGGACTTGAGAAACTTGCATGCTGGTTTCCTCATCTACATGTAAGCAAAAAATTTCATATCAAGTTTGAAGTCTGTATGGTATATTAATGGGTTTCTGGTATTACTTGGGTGATCTTAGTCATTAAGTTATACATATATACTGCAAGATCTTGGAGATCATGTTCATGGTTTTGTTCACTCTTCATCCTACTTTGGAAATCATAGGAGGTGAGCCCTGCACTCTGGCATGTTGGTTAGGTAATCATGCTTACAATTCCATTTCCACCCTGAATTCTATCCTGAAAATCATAGTGGGTAAGTGGTACATTGTAACATGATGGGGGTTCATGCTCATGGTTTTATTCCACTCTTCATCCAACTTTGAAAATTATAGTGGGTGAGTGGTGCATTATGACATGTTGGAGGATGATCATGATTTCATCTCCATTCTTTATTCTACTTTGGAAACCATAGGATGTGAGTGATTGTGAAATGTTGGTGGGGTGTTTGTGCTCATGATTCTATCTCCAATCTTCATTCTACTTTGGAAATTATAGGATGTGAGTGGTGTATCATGGCTTGTTGGTTAAGTGACCATGCTCATGATGCCATCACTATTCTTCACTTTGCAATTCATACATAGTTGGTGAGTAGTGCATTGTGGCACGTTGATATGGTGTTCATGTTCAAGATTCTATCTCCACTGTTTATTCTACTTTGAAAACCATAGTGGGTGAGTGGTGCATTGTGGCATGTTGGTAGGGTGATTACACTTATGATTTCATCTCCACTTTTCATTCTACTTTGAAAACCATAGGGTGTAAGTGGTGCATTGTGGCATGTTGGTAGAATGTCCATGCTCACAATTCCATTTACATTGTTTATACTACTTTGATCCTTGGAAACCATAGTGGGTGAGTGGTGCATTGTGGTATGTTGATAGGCTGTTCACACTCATGATTACATCTCCACTCTTTGTTTTACTTTGGAATCCATAGGATGTGAGTGGTACATTGTAGCATGATGGTGGGGTATTCATCTTCATGATTCCTCCATTCTTTGTCTTGTTTTATAGTTTGTGAGTTGTGCATTGTGGCTTGTTGGTGGGGTCATCATGCTCATGATTCTCTCTACCCTCTTTCTCTTTCCTTGGAGATACTAGAAGGTGAGTTGTGCATTTTAACTGGTTGGTTGGTTATATAAATGGTCACTTGTTCATTTTCCATCTTGCTTTGTGACCAATAGGGTGTAAGTTGTTCATATGATACTGTATGGCAGAAGTGAGTCTAATGGTCTCATATCAATTATTTTCTCCTGCTCTGGAATCCACAGCAAGTGAGTTGTTCATTATATGTAAGTAAAGAGTAACCATATTGATAATCTCACTGTTATTATGTCTAAAATCATAGAAGGTAAGCCATGCATTGTGGTACCATGTTGATTATGGTGATTTTACTCATGATTACATACCCATTCTTGTACTTCTATGGATACCACAGGAGGTGAGTTGTATATCATACAATGTTGACCAGAATAACAATGTTCTTGGTTTCATGCCCATTTATCACACTTTGACAATAATAGGTAGTGAGTATTTTCCATATTGTACAATGTTGATAAAACACTTGTTTTAACAACTTTTTTAATCCTTATCAATAACCTTAGTTGGTAAGTCATGCTTTTTGATACATTGATGCTTAATCTGATTAATCATGTTAACATCCACCCATTACTTTACTCTGGCAATCACAGAAGGTGAATTTTACATCCTACTATACTACATATTGCATGATTCTGACATAAACATATTTATCTACTTGTTTGTTGCTGGTGCATAGCAAGTAAGTCTTTTTTGTTTGACATGTGATATTTAAGCCTTCTTTACAATTTCACAGCTGGTATGTCTTCTTGTGAATATTCATCACTAACTTCTTTTTCTAATATCTTTAACAGGATGTAAGTATATATCACTAAACATATTGAATAACAATTCATTTGTATAATTTTTAGCAGGTACAGTCTTCTAATCTGAAATGGCATTTGTATTTACCCTCAGTTAGGAGGTTGGTATACATATCAAATCATACCATCTTTTATTTATTCTGTAATCATATAACTCACAGCTAGCTGCTGTACATGGAGTATAAACTTTCTTTTTAATTTTGTGTTCCATGTTGATATTTTATTTTAGGTTGATGCTACTAAAAGTGAACTTCAGACCTTAACATCACACAATTTGGTAAACTTAATGATGTACTAATACATGTCTAAGCCTGATTGTAAACAAAGGTTCCATTTTCCACATGGAAACAGGTCCTTCAAGCTGGTGTTGGTGTGTTTGAAACACCTGATATACATTATATATCATTGATTCATATGACACAGATATCATTATGATATTAGTGCATTCTTACTTTCTATATCAGCAACATAATCCTCAAGCATTCTCTTCTGCAGTTGAGAAGTACAAGGCATCAAATTCACACAGTAGGGTCAAAAAGGCAATGGGAGAGGTCTTCAAACAATATGAGAAAGCATCTTATGATGAAAATTTGGACATGATTACCAATGTTATCCTTCAGAACCACCCACTTATGTACATATGTGTCTAATATATCCTCCAACACTCTATCTTTCAAATAATTTTACTTGGAGCCTTTACCAACTACTAAAGAATGAGATTATAATCTCAGGCTCTTTTGATGGCAGAAAGTCAGAGGGAGGTGTATATAAGACAATGCAGATAAGACTTGAAAGATTGTGGAAAGCAATGTGTACATTGTTAAAAGTATTTCAATGTTTGCTGATGGAGTCTTCATGTAAACCTAGTTTATTCATATATGATGAAATGTATTTTTTGATTCTGTAATGTCTTTCAGAATGAATACCAACATTCTCACTGAACAGTTCATAATATATATACATATACATATATAACTGTTAATCTCCAATCCATTTGGCTGCAAACTCTGTTCATTACTGTGATGCTTGAAATAAATTCAACTCAGATAGGTTTTGGCAGAACCACAGTAGGCTGGATCTCATTGACCCTTATGGCCTTACTGCATACCAGCATGGAACAATTTTGTAAAATGCAACAATTCATGCAAGGGTCTTTGTATGGCAGGATCACAAACACATAAGAAAATATCCAAAGCAGATTTGAGACATCAGGAGTAGATGCTAAAAGTCCACTTGGCCAGCATGAATCAATAATATCAGCCAATGATAATCCATCTTTTATCTCTTCAACTTTCTTGGAACAAACTGACACAAGGGCACAAATGGGACTTTTTCTGTAAAACCACACCAGCCTTATATTGCTCTATAAGCTAAACACCATACATCTCACTAGCATTACTGTAACTCTGTTGTCCAGTTTACATGCTCCCTCCATCCTTTCAATCCCAATTAGTGTTAGCATGACACATCATTACAGACTATGATAGTAGGAGCTGCAAGATGTTATCCTGGATTGTGTGCATGACATCAGAAACAAGACTTGGATGCTTCAATGAATGTTAGAGTACATATGCCAGACCTGGCATCCAACTGGAATCTTGTTCTTGTTCAACAGGTCATCTCTCTGCAAGAGCTGCACTGGCATGGACATTTCAGGGTTGGGATACTACCCTTTGTTGTTAGGTGTGATTGTCCTTTCATACCACCATCATCACACATATACACTCATGCATTAATGTAGATATTACATCTTAGCCATGATCATTGCTCCTGTGCAGAATGATAAGCTACATAGAATCACTGCAATATCCTTTGTGTACACTATCTTCAGCAATGGCATGAGAAAATCTTAGATTATGTCATGGGTTTATAAATCCATCAATGAAATTGATCTTACTCATAGGTGTAATAGATGCCACCCCATCATCTTTATCTGTTGCAACATTGCATTCACTTATGACCAATGATGCTTAGTCATCCAATCACTTCCATCTAATCACATGGTTGATTTCAGTCTATGTAGAGTATTCAAATTGAAGCTCTGGATTGCTTATCATAAGATATAGGAAAATGAACTGTCTCAATGTAGTGATAAAATTGAACATCAGGAAATGTGTCCAACCTAGTATGAACTAGCAAATCTTGGAAGAACACAGCAGTGCTTGCAAGGCCATCCTAGATCTAGCAGACCATAGTAAGACTTGGCTGCCTTCCACAGGCCTGGTAAGAGTGTTACATTCACACCAGGTCTGGTAAGGCCTAGCAAGCACTGGAATGAACAATCATTACTAGACTTTCATTGTGTTACAGTTTTTCTTCTTTTCCATTGCTTGTATCTCTTTTTCTTCCCTCAACATGTATATGCCTTCCTAGGTATGTTTCAGACAATATGGGTCTTTGGTTTATTCTTTGTAAATCCATTTACTCTGATGTTTGTTCTCCTTTGACTTGTTCCTTTGTTTTCTTTCTTATTCTTCAAATAGCATACCCCTCAGCCAATTCTCTTATATTGACCTTGTAGTTCCTTTTCCCACAAGTCACTGATGACGTGTCCCCTTACTTCAGTGTTCCACAACCATCTATCTTGTTCTTTGATAACGCATCCAGTAGTACTTAAACTCTAGCTGCCTGTACTTCTATTCTTACACTTGTTCTGTGCAATACTAGTATATTCTAGTGTCCAGATGTCTGATTGACTCTGATCATCATCCATCATCCTTTGTCCTTCGAGAACCTTAGACCCTTAGTCTTGGATATCTTCTCTGATGTTGTGTCTTTTCATGAGTACCTCTAGAAAAGTATTCTATCCTTTGAGTTTTCTCTTTGTGTATACTATGCATAACAAAAGAACGAGTGTTTCCTTTTGTCCCTCTTATCTAGGAGCAGGACACCCCCTTTGAAACAACATTACCAACCAAGCCCTCAGATGAGCCTATGAGCTTCCTAGAGAAGACCATGAGTCTGATATTGACATTAAACCAGAACAATCCATTGTAACCCCAGGATCCAATACCATCCAATGACACAGAATCCCTCGCACCTCGGCAAATCCCTTAAATACTGAACCACCCCCTGCTCCCGTGTCTTGCGCTCCCATTGAGTTAAAGGTGGCCCTTCCCACTGACTTTTCTGGAGAACCTGCCAACTCTATATGATGGATTAAGGTCATGCATGCCTATTTCTCCATTAACCCCAATCTGTATACCACCAACAATGAAAAGATCATGAACATGCTGAACAAGATGAGCCAAGGATGTGGCATCTCATTCTTTGAGATGTGGTATGATCAGATGACTGACATTGTTGTCCCTGCTATAGACAAAACCTTTGATAAATTTGTGAAAAATTTTGAATTTACATTTTTTCCCTTTCATACCAAAGCCACCACCCACCATGAACTCTCCAAATTATTCCAGAAATATTTCCATTGCCCTGATGGAATCACTGAAAATGATTTCCAAAAGTATACATATCACTGATTTCCAAAACCTCTCCTCTTGAGCAGGAATCACTGACAACACAACCCTCATCAACCAGTTCTTCCTTGGACTTGACCAACAACTCGCAACCATGATCCTCTCCATAGCCACCATCTCCACCACCATCAATGGATGGATTGACCAAGCAAAGACCTTCCATGCGCAGAAGATGCAAATTTTAGCCTTGAAAGGAGGAAAGTCTTACTCCTCCCCTCGACCCTTGCCAACCACCAAGGACCCTTATGCCATGGATGTTGATGCAATCACCCTCTCGAAACTTACTCCTCAGGAATACGCCAAGTGTATCTGAGAGGAAAGATGTTTCCATTGTCGAAACACGGGACATAATGCCTCACAATGTACCAAATCTAGGAAACCCCCCTCAAGACCTCCTCACCCTCAGACAATTTGCACTGCCAAGACCAAGACTTCCCCCACTCCCACTGAAACTCCCACTATCCTCTTTGCTTTTGTCAACTCTTTCAAAACTCAGGGGAAAGACAAAGGCAAAATCCCACAAGTATTACAAATATGTTATGATAAAACTAAGCCTGGAAAGGAGGAAGTTTCCATAGTGAATGTTGACCAGGATTTTTAAACTGGAAAGTTATATCGATGTCCTTTTCCCATGAACTTTATCATATATTGTCAAAAGCATGCAGTATGCAATTACTTGGCTTACCTGCTGTGGTGGATAACTCAGTGATGATAGCAGTTGCTGGTCAAGAGTGAATTGTAACTCAGATGACTGAGTCTGAAAGCTATATATGCTACATGAAGTGCATGTGAACTAACTACTATAAATGAACTACTACTGTATGATATGAGTTTGTTCAACACTCCCTCCTCCTTGCTAAGCACATGGTAATCACATAAGCATTATGTAGGTGATAGTGATATGTATTGCTAGTTAGTCCTGCTAATTGCAGGTTTAATATCTAGTCCAATTTGAGACCTACACTGCTTAAATTTGACATATCCGAGGTTCTTAATGAATATATTGGTAGGATTGTCAGTCCCTTTGATATAGAAGATCTCTACATGCTGATTGGTTATAGCATTGCATACAAATGATAGCATATGGATATATGTTTGATGCAACATTCAGTAACAGGATTGTTAGTTATAACGATAGAACCCTGGTTGTTGCCACAAATAGGAATGGATTTGAGATGGAACCCTAATTCCTCAAACATTTGCTTAACCCATATGACTTGGCGAGAACAGTCACTCAAAACCATGTATTCAGCCTCTGTAGAGGAGAGAGCTGTAGTTTTTTGTAAATGTGAATTCCATAGAAAGATACTATTCACCAGCTTTAAGTAGAATCCCATTTGGGAGTGGTGAGTTTCCAGATCTGCTCCCCAATCAGAGTTAGTACAAGTGGTGATATTGCATCTGGAGGTACCTGTCATATACAAGTAAATAATCATGAGTGCTGAGTAGGTAATAGCAAATATACAGGGTCATATCTAAGTGCTCTTGTGATGGATTGGCAGACTGTCATGCCATTTGTGTGACTGCATAAGTAATGTTTGAGTGAGTACCAAGCATGGGATATAATAACGAGCTGATAACTATTTGGAATCACATCTGAAGTTCCATATTGACAGGGGCTGTATTCTTCTCAGGTTGATAATCTTGAGGTAAAGGTGTACGGGCAGGTTTTGTGTTGATCATTCCACATCACTCTAGTACTTTTTCAAGATATTCACACTGGTCAATATGTAACCAGCAATCGATTTGATGAATATTTATTCAGAGGAATTCACGTGCATCTCCGAGATCACAGCATTCTTACCTTTTCATAAAGGTAGCCTTGACTCTTTTGACAAAGGCTTTTGAGGGACAACAGAAGAGAGCATTGTCTATGTAGATTATAGCTATGATGATTTGATTTGCTTCTCTGTATATAAAGAGGCTGGTGTCTGTTTTCAGTCACTCAAAGCCTAGTTCTCTCATGGATTGATTGAGCTCATTCCACCAAGCTAAATCTGCTTGTTTAAGCCCGTATAGGGTGCAGAGTAACCTGAGAACTTTGTTTTTGAGATAAGGAGGTGCAAAGCCTTTTGGAAATTCCATATAGATTTCCTCATCTAATTTGCCATATAGATGGACAGATCGCATATTAAGACCAGATAGGTGCCAGTTCTTCAAGGTGGCTAGAGTGAGCATACATTGTACTATCTCGAATCTAACAACTGGGCTGAAGATCTGATTGAAGTCAAGACCTTTGACTTGCAAGAAACCTTTCACTACTAGTCGGGTACATTTATGGCCATTGGATTTTTCATCAAAGATCCAGCAATTCTTAATGACCTTTTGGCCAGTAGGGCAGTCTGAGACCTTAAAGACTTTGTGTTGTTTTAGCATATCTAATTCTATTTTGCATGCTTTGAACCATTGCTTTCACTTTGATTCTGGTAGGTGAAGTAGGTCTCTATAGGACCATTTGTGATAATTAGGCTTGTTAGGCCTTTCATTGAGGGATACTGCCCTTGTGCATAGGTATAAAACCATAGCATCTCCCCCTTTCTGGACTATGCATTCAATGTCATCCTTTGAAGGAGTAGGGAATGGAGAGATGGCACCAGGAACATTGGGTGTTTCCAGCACAGAAGGGATGAATTGACTAGTGAGGTCTTTCCAGCGTGAATCATATTTAATTTCTTTGATTTGTTGCATGGGGTTACAGCACCTTCCATAGATGTTGCCTGGGCAGTGAGGAGGTTGCCTGATATGCTTTGAGCATTGTGACAAGGCAGGAGGGGTGTTCAAAGGAGGAAGTTTCCTAGGAGAAGTATGAGGAGGAGGGGGGGTCCATTCTCAGGCAACTGGTTCAGGCAAGGGTGCTTGCACAGAAGGTAGTGGACTCAGGTTTGAAGGGGCATGGCATATTTGCTTTGAAGGGGCATGACATATTCGCTCTGAAGGGCCCAGCAAGTCATCATCATTGCTCTCCATATTGGAATGTGGGTGTAAGGGGAGTTTTGAATGCCTATGGGGTTGCAAAGGTACACTTACCAGCTTGTGAGGCTGAGCCCTTGGGCATTGAGAGAATAAATTCTCATCAAATATGGCATGTGCATATGTGTGTAGCATGTTATTGGGGTGCATGAATAGATAGTTGTGCTCATTACCTGATGCTATACCTAGGTAGATCATTAACTACAATTTAGGCTGCAGTTTGCCTCCACGAGTGTCCACTGGAAGGTGGACATATGCGGTGCATCCAAAGATGTATAGATGAGAAATGGTGGAAGGAACTTTATTCAGAAGTTTGTGAGGTGTCCTCCAGTTTAAACCTTGTTTGGGAGTGCAATTGTACACATGTACTGCATGCTGGATAGCAAACTCCCAGTAAGAATTAGATAGGCAAGCATGAAGATGCATTGCTTGAGCTTTGTCCATCAGAATGCAAATAAATCGCTCAGCATGTTTGTTTTGCTGTGGGGTATGGGGCACAGACTCATAGATATAAATACTATTGTCACACATCAATTTCCTGAAGGCTTTTGATTTGTATTCTCCCCCTACATTGGACATTTGGTCTTTTATGGAGGTGGAGTACTGATTACTGATATACTTTATGAACTTTTTTGTGGCACTAAGTACCTGGTCCTTAGTCTGGAGGAGTTTAATCCATCCTTAGGATATATAATCATCATAGAAGATGATAATATACCTCAATCTGTGATATGATTCAGTCTCAAAAGACTTCAGATCTGAGTGTACAAGTTTGAAAGGTTTCTTTGTGTGAATATCATTTGTGGCAAAGGGGCGGTTAGGTTGTTTGCCTAGTTGGCAGCCAGGACAAACAGATTCCACAGGCAAAATAGTCACACTTGGAAAATCTCTGATATGTTTTTGTGCAGCTTTCAAAACATCCTTAGAAGGGTGTCCAAGGTAGTGATGGAGCAACTCATAATCCACAGTGATCATATTGATATTCACTTTAGTGTGATCATGAACAATAGGAACTCTCACCCAGTACATTGTACTGTTTCCATGGGAGTGGAAACTTATCAGGTCGCATTTGTTATAATTGTCTATGACGTGCATGAAACCTTTAGCACTTTTTGCAGATAGGCAATTGTCCTTAAGAAGTGTGCCAAGAGAGATAAGATTAATAGAACAGTCTGGCATATAAATAGTTGGCAATAGTTGCACAATGTTCTCCTTGTAATAGATAAGGATGCTGCCTTCTCCTAGCACTGGGGCTTTGCCATTTGCAATGTGTGTAGCACAGTTTGTTATATGTCTAATACTTGATGAATGCATTAAAGTTGTTGGTGAAATGAGCCGAAGCTTCAGAGTCGAGGAGCCACATTTCTGTGTCCTCTTGTTGTGCATGTGTTTTTTTTTTCCCTTTGTATTGTAGTTCTCACAACCATCACAGAGGATATAAGGAAGCATAGAAACAATGTCCATTTTATCACTATTTACTACAGAGAAAAGTATAAAATCTACATACTATGGTAAATAAGGCAATCGTGCATCTGCGTCTGTGAAATATAAGAGGAATAAGGAAAAGACATATGTTTCATCCTCGTATCCACTATCCAAGTCGAAGTATTGCTCATAGGTGAGCTCTACTTCATTTTCTTCTTCAGCATAAAAATCATTCTGGTTGGTATAAAATTCACTGGCCTCTGCTTGGTTGAAATGGATGGAGATGGTATCTTCATCATTCATTTGGATGAAGGCAGTGGATTCAATAGGCTGGTGGAGGTGGTTGAGGAGCAAAGATGAATTGTCTTTCATCACATCCTCATAGGATGGAACATCCCTGCTGAAAATAGCAGTGAAGGACAGGGAAAGGTGGTGGACTGGAGAGTCCATCTTGTGGTCCTTATATTGGAGAGGACAAGAGGAACCAGGGGCATCAAAGTCATAATCGCTGGAGTTGACAATGGGAGTATGAGTGAGTTTTCTGTTCACAACTTTATCAAAATATCTTATGGTCTTGATAGTGGGAGTGATCTCAAGATGATAAGTGAGAAAAATCACATTCTTCATTTGTGGAAAGGCAGATGGGCCATAGTGGGCCTCACTGGTGGTATGAGCAAGTCACTGGGGGTCAACAATAGGGGGACCAGTTTTGACGATGGTAGGATCAGTAATGGTGGCATTAGAGAAAGCAAAAGAGGGACTGGCCTTATTGAAATGCATGTTTTCATGGTGTTGGGCGTGAGCATCTTGCTTCGCTTGCCCTTGCATGGAGCGCTGTCCTTGGGTGGTCTTCTTCTTCTTCTGCTGTGGATCTTCCTGCTGCTGCTGGTTCCTCCTCTGCTGCTGCTGGGACTTGGGGGTCCACAGGCTTACACTTAACTGCTGAGATCTTTTTGGCATGGTCATCCTGCCTGGACTTACGCTTTGAAATATATTACTACCATGCAATGAGTATCATACACTTGATCTCATCGAGAGTGGGAAGCTTTGTCGGATCAGTTTCCTTCTCTTTTTCCTTCTCCTTTCCTTTTATAGAGGAGGTAGTGGGGGTGTCAGGAGCGCCAAAAGTGGACATGTTTAGGAGCTGGGTGAACATGTCCATGTATCACAGCAACTTTGCAAGTACAATTAAAGACTGTAAAGTCTCAGGGATCTCATTCTTATAGGTCCAGAGGAGGTCAAAATGTTGACAGAGCTTGGAGAACACAGCCTGGGGGTGCTGGTCCTTAGGGATAGTGGTGTCCATCATCACTTTAAACTCCAAATACTTGGAGGTGGTGAACAAAGTGGAAAACTTTGCCTCAAGGGCATTCCAAACATTCTTTGCAAAGTCAGAATTATAGAAGGAGTGGGCAAGAGTGGGAGTCATCTTCAAAATCATGATGCCAAGTGCCTTCTTATTGACAGTGTGCCAATCATCGATGTGAAATTGGTTGAGGACTCTATTGGAATCCCCTTCAGTAAGTTCATTGGGGCAGTCGGTGGTGATAGACCACCATGTGCCAAGCATGTGCAGGTAGGCCTACATAACCAATCTCCACTTGAGATAGTTGGGGCTGGTGAGGTCAGGGACCTTGTTGGCATTAGAAATGTCGATCTTGGAGGATATAGTGAAAATGGAGTTGGTTTAGGACAAAGAGGTATTAGTGAACTTTCAACTAAGAGAGAAGAACAAAGAGGAAAGGGATGTAAGTATGTGCATTAAATCACTCTCAAAGCCTTGGACTAGTGAGACATAGTCTTCTCCTATGTATGTCCAGGATCTGGTCACATGTGTCCAAGCATAAAGACATATAGAATACAACATGTTGCATTTGTTCAAGCATGAAAACACATTAGAATGTGACTTACCACACCAAAGAGTACAAAGTGCATCTAAGGGCAGGAGTAGGAAAAATCAAGTGATGGTGGTGAACGGGTCACACAGCACAATCATCAGGGCTCATAACCTGTTAGAAGCATGCAGTACATAGTTACTTGGCTTACCTGCTGTTACAACTGCTGGTATTTACCCCTATTTTTCCTTATTTACCTCTATTTTTCTGGGTTTTCTACAAAGTATTTCGCTAAATAGCCCCTATCATTCATTGACCTCACCACACTTGTTCAATAATGACCACGTTGACCTGCACCAAACTGTTTGGATGCGGATACATAGTTATTGTATATGTGATGTTAGATATTTGACCCGAGATTTGAGTTTTTACTATATTCCCACGGTCCAAATGCTTAGCTAATTGAGGGACATATGGACCATACTGTCTAGTATGTATCCCTATTTTTTTTTCTTATTTGTTCATTCACATGTTGTGGAGAAACAAAATGATTTCCCCCAACATACTTTTATTACTACCTACAACTACTTAGCAAACCATTTTCTTAATATCTCTTTTATCCTTGAGTACTTAGCCAAGTGTCAGAGAAGCAATTGGAGCATGTGACCTCAGTTGCGAATCACCTGACTCAGATCATGTGACCTTGCACAGCATGAGTCATAATGAGTCAATATGAGTCAAAGTGAGTCAGATGAGGACTAGCCAAAGCACTGCCCCTAGACTAGCAGAATGATCATGTGACCCGCACAGCATGAGTCATAATGAGTCATAATGAGTCGGCATGAGTCAGTATGAGTCATTGCCAAGCCAAAGGCTATTTTTAGCTCATTGCAAGTCATTTTCTGACAAGTTGAGTTAAAGTGAGTCAGTATGAGTCAGTATGAGTCATATCTTGGCACAGCCACCTCGGAACCGAAGGTAGCACAGCCACATGTAAACTACTATATAAGGAGCGCGATTCAGCCCCATTTGGCAGGTTCCCTCTTTTAGGAAAAAGGTTCCTACTTGAGTAAATCTCAACCAACAAGTGCTCACAAGTGCACCCCTCTACAAACAAACAGTGAGGCTGTGTAGAGTAATTCCCACGCTATAAATAGAACTACTTAGACCCAAGTTAGGAGTATACTGTATCCCTTAGGATAGGGACAGTTAGGACACCTTTAGGGAGAAAGCCCCAGAGCGGGCAACTAAAGGGAATAGATCCCCAGCTAGTAGGGAGACCTAATAGTTCATTAGTACCCTGGGAAAGGGTCGAGTCGAGCACATTTAAGCTGATTGCCAACTCCTTAGTACATAATAGATTCAGTTTAGGAAAAGCTGTTCTGTGTGACTAAGTGACGTGTGTGAATCAGTAAGCGAAAGTGAAGTATATTTACGCTACCTACCCAATTGAGCATTCCTAATCAACTGGAGCTAATTGACATCTTAGGGAAGTAACCCTAGTCACTACAGAGTACCCTTCTAGCAACCCAAGAAGTTGTCTAAACCATTCCCCCAACTATCCAGTGTACAATTTATACACCACCCCAGCTGAAATCCAGACCCTCAACAGTTTGCTGAACCCCCAATCACCCTCAACCTCATTGACAATTGACGAACAAACCACGTGCCTGATAGTCAACCCCTTTCTATGAGATTGATACTTATTTCTAGTACCAACTCGACCAGGGAAGAGTACTCTCTTCACCTCGCTAAAGGTTTACTACCCGTGGAGATAAGATTGGTTGTCTGGTAAGCGTTTTCTTAGCGTTTCTACTGATCTTATCTAGAAGAAGACAACTGGAGCCCACCGCGAGGGGCTTTCAGCAAGCATACATTACAACAAGTCCTATAGGGAATACGCAACTTACCCTTAAACTCACAACAAGAAACTATGAGTCATGGTAGGCACAGGAACAGCACCTACTACAGCACCTACTACATTACCTAGCCACAGAAGCCGAGATGCCCCTGACAAGTTTAAAGGGCACTACTCTAAAGTCAGATGCTTCTTACGGCAATATGAGCGATTGCTCACCCAGTACAACATCACTACTGATCAAGAGAAATGCAAAGGGATCACCAACTACTGTAGCAGTAGTGTTGGACAACTGATCGAATCCCTTGATGAATATGAGAAAGATGATTGGGATGGAATGAAAGCCAAGATCCTCCATTTCTACGATGCTGAGCGAGTAGACGCTCGGTACAGAAAGAGTGACCTTAGGAAGCTCACTCAGAAGTATGCCAAGAAGAGCTTGGACAAGATGTCACAATGGAAGGCCTACCAGCGCAAGTTTACAGTAGTTGCGCAATGGCTAAAGGCCGCAAAGGTAATTCAGGACGAAGAATATTGCACCTACTTTTGGAAAGGAATCCCTAAGTACATGCGAGAGAAGGTGCAAATACATCTACTTGCCGGTAATACTGGCGTAGATATGAGTAAGCCCTTCCAGATTAGTGAAGTCAGTCAAGTCGTAAGCCAGTTACTACATCGATACAAGTTCGATGAGGATGGAACTGACTTTGACACCAAGAGCTCCTCTGAAGAGAGTAGCACTGATTCTGACTCTACTACAGACTCGTCTGATGAAAGTTCAGATGATGATGTTGGAATCTTTATTCCATATTTGGTATTACCTGCTTACTTAAGCAGTACTTACATCGGACCACTTACCTTTAGTTTTACTTAGTGACTTACTGAGTATTCTACAGGTACTACTATTCTAATATTATAGTGACTTACTGAGTATTCTACAGGCACCACCTTTTTACAGGTTATGAGCCCTGGTGCTTCTCAGTGACCACAAGAGTTCACTCACTCAGGCTTGGAGAAATGCCTTACTCGACACGAGCCAAGAACGGCAAGAAATTTCTCGTTCCGGACCTTGCGGCAGACGGGCGGAATTGGTCAGATTACCGCAAGAAGCTTTTTCAAGCAGCGGAAGTGCAAGATCTACTTGGACTACTCGATGGGACCAAAACGAAGCCAAACGGGCCATGGGACCCGTGGCGCACAGCCGCGTGGATGCGCGACGACACGGAAGCGCAGTACATGCTGGTGACCACCACCCCGCCATCCATTTGGGACGACACCCATTTAACGACAGCGCATGACTTTTTCGACTACCTAAGCAACTTATTCGACAAGCCGACTAATCCAGCGCCACAAGTGGCAGCGCGGGTACCTACAACGTACCGCGGGACCTGTCAGAAGTGCGGCAAGCGTGGCCACAAGGCGCGCGAGTGCGAAGGAGTCGATATCAAGTCCAGAAGCGCCAAGGTCGAAGGTCGGCACGACAAGAAGCGTCGTGAGCTGAAACGAGAGGGCGAGAAGCCGCGCGGGAGAGTTGACGAAGGTGCAGCCGCAGCAAGTGGACCGGGCATGGAGACCACAGACCAAAGCGCTGATGGCGTAGGCCTCGCGACCCCGGCGAGCAGCTCAACAGCAGGTCGGGAAGTCGACAACAAGACCGTCGACATGACTGAACCCGAACGCGAACATGCTGCCGAGCCATCAGAGCCGACTGGACAGTGCTGCGCAACCCACAGGACCAGCTGCTTGAGGTACGAGCAGGCGGACAGGTCGAAACGGCCGACGAACGAGCCGAAAATGACAGGCGAAGAGGGCGGTGAGATGGCTGAGGCGAGTGGGCAAGTGACTGGAGCCAGGAGAGCTACCAGCGAGGGACCCGCCTGCACGGAGCAGCCGAGACGATCGTGGTGACACCGATGTCGACCACACGCACACCAAGCCCAAGGGGACCTGCAACGGACGCTGTGGAACGGGTTAGCGACGAGGAACGGAGTCGAGTGCACGAGCACGTCGACGAACGAAGACGGTCGGGTGGAGACGTCCGAAGACGAGACCACCACGACAACTATCGCGCGCACCCCAGAGCATGCCGCTCGAGGGGGAGCACTGCAGGTCAGACGAGTGGCAGCAGGGAGCTGACCGTGCATGAAACGGACTGGCCGACGAACACCAGTGCGAGCACACGAAGTGCGTCGCGCATCCACCCCTGACTGGAGACGCAGAGTCGACGAACGCACCCAGACCTGTCAGACGACACTGGGGATGCGACAGGCGACGACGAGCGTCGTCCATGACGCACCCACAGAGCCGCCTGACCAGCCAGCAGGGCACGAGAGGTCGAGGTAGGCGAGGTGCGGGTCGAGACGAGGGTGTCGGGGACATCGAGAGGTGCCGAGGAAGGTGCGGGCAGCGACGATGATGACGAACGTCGAGCTGGGAAGCCCGACGAATCACCTACGCAGGTCGCAAGTCGAACCGCAAGACTGCGGTGGCGTCCAAGGTCGAGCCAGAGAGCAAGACCGGTGAAGGTCGATCCAAGTGAATGCGTCGCGCATCGAAGCGCGGATGCAGTGGACGACGGGGAGGCTGCAGAGGAAGCAGCGACAGGTCCGAGGGCCCAGGGGAGAGTGCGACGGACTGCACCGTAGTCGCGTCGATCGCGGGGGAGAGAGGAAGTGCGAGTGCGCACGTACGACCGACTGAAAGGCTGACGAAGAAAATGATCAGCGCAGTGAAACGGTCGACAGCGACGTACCTAGAACACCCCCAGAGCCATCTCCACCACCTTCCAGCCCAGCCGAACCCACGCAGCGACGAAACGACCCCCCGAGCGTCGAGCTCGAGGGGGAGAGGTTCAGTCATACGAGCTGCGACGACAGACTTACCGGCGGCGATATGAACACGTCGGGAGCGTCAGAAGGCGATGACGACGCCAGGAACGTGCCGAAGAAGCCTAGAGACGCGTCAGAACGCGAGCACGCACACTCAAAGTGCATAGAGGGAGGAAACTCACCTATGAGACCTCCAGACGACCCAGACGACCCGAGCGGCGAAACGGTCGTACCAGGCGACCTCCAGGGCACCCAGGGACGTGCCATAGACGACGGGAACACGCGCGGCGCAGAGACGATCGCATCGTGTCTACATACCGGGTCTGGAGAGTATAGAGGCGAGCTGGGAGATCCGGGAGACGTCGAGGTCGATTCGGGCGGCCAAGAGGTTATAGAAGGCGCCGAATACGATGGAGTACGCACCGTGAGCGACGGGAACACGCGCGTCGTCGAAACGAGCGCGCTGTGTCAAGAAACCAGGCCAGGAGGTCATTTGGGCGATGGAGACGAAGTGGGGAGCGCTGGGAGTGATCGGGAGCGCCAAAACGACGGCAAAGGCGTCGGACACGATGGGAATGGTGACCAGAGGAGTGGCGCAGCGAGCGGCGCACGCTACAACTCGAAACGAGTTGGAACACGACCGCTAGCTGGGATCAACACGAATCAGCACACGCGGTACAAGCGCACAACGGCGAACATACCTAGGCCATCCACAGCACCTACCAACCATCCCAGACGACTCGCCGACCATCCGAACCCACCGCGTCGTCGTGGACGACTAAAATCGATCGCTAGAAGGGTTAGCAGGAGCAGACCGACTTACCAAGTCATACGGCCGCGTCGAGGCCGTATTGGGCAGATCGGATGCACTAGAAAGGTTGTATATTAACTCAATATATTGTAGGAGCAGCCGCACGTCACGATACGTGAAGACGGTGGCACCGGAGTCGATCGAGGCGAGTGCGCGCACTTCGACAGCACCACTCTGCAGCCGAGCCGCGACTTTCCATATATGGACACCGCTCGAGCGCACCGCGACCACCACCTATGAACATCAATACGGACTACACTACAAGTCATTTATTGAATCTTTTGGTATATTTCTTTTGATCTTACCTTCTATTCTGTTTGGACAAACACTTACAGCTAATAGTTAGCCCCTTGTGTTTGAGGGGGAGTGTTGGATTTAGGATTCCATATTTGGTATTGCCTCTTACATAAGCAGTACTTACATCGGACCATTTACCTTTAGTCTTACTTAGTGACTTACTGAGTATTCTACAGGTACCTACTATTCTAATATCACAGTGACTTACTGAGTATTCTACAGGCACCACCTTTTTACAAGTCCATCACAGCGAGACTTGTCAGGCACATGCAGAAATCTTACAAATACTCATCGACAGTAGGGAATGACCCTTTGATTGTTAGTGTATGTCACACTGCCGGTTGTTGGGAATGGTTTAAAAATTTGTCGGGATCTCATAAATCCTTATGGCGGTGCATTTATTGGGCAAGGAGTATAACTATCATGATACGTACGGATGTTTGCAATCTAGTTAAGCATTGGGTAGCTATGTACACTATATCCTTTGTACCCACATTGAGGCTCTGTTTACCTATTGGGAATTGGTCTTGGAAATGCTTGTAATGGCAAATTGACTAGCGTTGCCGTTGCTCTGTCGTTGCGCTCACCATTCCTACACTTCAAAAAGTCCATATTTTTAGGATCTACCGCGAGTTAGTCTCGGAAATGCTTGTAACGGCGAAATGGCTAGTGTTGGCATACCTTTGTCATTGCAGCCACCATTCCGACACTTTCAAAAGTCAGTACTCTTGTGACTTCTCAGAAAGTGGGGGATGGATGACAACACTTTGAAAAGAAAGCAGTCACGACGAGTTTTCTGATTCTGTGCATGCAGGAGAATATATCATACATTGATATAAGACACGCAATGTTTCTCATTTCATGTACATTACATATTATCTCGCAATCGCTAACAGAGATGTATACCTTGACAATCAAAAAGAGCATGAAAAGATAATTTTGCTTGAATTCAGGGATGTGGGATTCCCCCTCGACCTGTTGGCCTGGCATAAACCATGATAGCACAAGCAAGACACGGAAAATGATGCTTACCCGTGCTGTTGAGGAAACGCTCAACCTTGGCGCGACACTGCCTATGTGCGATGCCTCTTGAACGAAGCAGCAACGGAGCCCGTCTCGATGGGCAGCTGGCAATGAGTCAGCCCCACACGGGGACCGAAAACTTCCCTGGAATGCGTCAGTGTCTGGGGACGAGTGGGTTATAGTGACTTACTTGTTCCACCACTATATGAGATTGTCAACAAGTTCTTTATCGTCCTGATACATCATTTCGAACCATTTGATGATCATGTTGTAAAAGACGGTGAGACTGAACAAGTCGTCGTCCAGTCTCCAGGCGCCGCAGCTTGAGAGTGCAAAGCGTAACTAAGGGGAAAATCAGCTATGCTTTCACCCAAGTGAGAGCACGCACTTGGACAGCTATATAGGCAATGGATCGTGGAGTTACTTGCTTCATCCCGGCCAATTGCACATTGTGCCAGCGCATGCTTCCATCGACACGTTGACGTTTGTTTCCTGCTATCTCGGAGGGGACGTCCTCTGTTGATTCAACCGAGGATGGCCCCATGAATACAAGCTTGTATGCCTGGCCAGGTGAAGGTAAAGGTGACAATGCAGGACCACTCATACGACAGAAAATTTAGTTACCTTGACTAGTAATTCGCCTCTAAAAAGACCTTTGTTTGCATCGGCGGGATCATACCCTCCTGTGGGGAACAGAAAGTGAGGCCAAGAGTAGGCAGTAATGGGGACGTCCCTATGCCACTGCTGAATCATCTTACGAACCCTGGTCCAATGATAAGCAAGATCAGAGAGATGTGCAATCAACTTTGAGACTTACTCGGCATTGTCCCAGTCATACTCGACTGGGCACAGTAAACAGCCTGTGACATAGTTGTGGAACCCTCGGCCAGCCTTGTCCCTGGGGCGAAGTTGAGGGATAGCGGCATCCGGGTAATCGAGCCAGGTCACCACAGTGCTTTTCAAAGTGTTGGTGTCGTCTGCTCGAGCTCCATCGGCTCCTAAGGTGAGCTGCAATAATAAGTGTTACCTGGTTTCATCTACTGTGTTCAACCACCTACTTTGCAGATCACCTCATGGTACAGATCGATGTCTGGGTCCTGCCCGAGCCATTCAATGAGCTTGGGAACCCATTCTCTAAGTTGTTGGTAGCACCGGTAGAGTCGGCTTTGCCTTCGTACATGGGGGTCAGTGTGGGCTAAGACAAAGATTTGGTAGTTACTGACTCCTGGCGTTCGGCGGCGGTCTGTGCAGCTGGCCTTTGAAAGTTGAGTCTGTTCGGGGATATGACACTGGACAAAAACCTACTTACTCGCTGCCAGTGTGAGCGAGGCTTGCTGTACTGTCCCTGGAATCTCGACGATGGGCCTCCCTTATCAAGTCGTCCACACTATCAAACATAGTTACAAGGCGTCTCAGAGTTCTGCCGCGCTTGCGCCAGTCAATTGCTCTGCAAATGGAAGGCCCGTGTTGATTAGTGGTTGATGCATGGCGACTGACAGACTCACGCTGCGTCCCTCTTCGCTTTCCCAGCATTCGACGCTTTGAGGGCACGAAGCTCCGAGCGCAAGGCTGTGACATCTAGTTGCACGGCTAGCACGTTGCCTGGAGGACCTGGAGGTGATCCGTTCGCTGAGCGATCAGTTGACACCGTGTCAAGGGCGCGCACAGGAGCCTGGCTGGAGGGTGAATCTGGCATATGTGCAGAAGAGTGCTGGCGCAGACGAGATGTCAGCCAAACGAATGGTGGAGATGGCGCGAAAGTGACTCGCACTGCAGCAGTGTACTGACCAATTATATGCACAACAGAGAGAAAGAAATGAATAAGACTGATATCATCTCATTCCGCCTGGGACTTGGCCATTCTGGGCATGTGCTGCCAGGGTGGACTAGCTCACGGTCTGAGCTGACCTGTCAGTACGACAGGTGGTCCTCTAAAGAAACTTTGACAAAAGAAAAGAACCGACCTTCGTCGCGGAACAAAGTGCCCAAACCACCCTGAAAGGCTCCGTAAGTAGGGTTAACATTGGGGCCATGATTCTTCTGAACTTACGAGTTGCGGGATTTATGAAAGATACACGGGGCCTGCTGGATCGGTGCCGCTAGGGAGGTGGGCTTGGTGATTGAGATGCTCATGTGACGTGTCGGTGCGGCGTACTAAGCAGGAAAAAAAAAAAAAACCTATGTGCTGACACTGATGGTATGCGGTCACCGCCGCTCCTTGCGACCAACGTTGACTGATTTGGATGTCACTGCCGAGATTCTCCACATTGGTGCTGCTAGGAGCACCATTATCGTGAGTATGAAATTCAAAAAACCAAGTATTGAATAGGAACCTACGTGCTGAGACACCCTGATCAATGGTATGCCATCGCCGTCATTCCCTGCGACCAAACTTTGGTCAAAATCGGATGGTACAAGTACGTGGTGTTGTGATGTTAGATTCACCAGTAGTTGTCATGTGTCTCGCCCCCCCTATGTGGCTTGCACTCCTAAAACCTTTCCCTGTTGAACTCCAGTGGGAAATTATAATGTATTTGAAGGACGATCCAAACACAGTCAGGTATGCCCTGGTCGCGAAGCACTTCTATGACTGGTGAGCATGGGGGTTCTGACGTCAAGCTTGTATTGACTTACCTTGGTCGTGCTGCTAGGCTCGCGCCGTACATGTATCACATAGTGGAGCTACGTGGAGAAATACAGGCCCTTGGGTTCCTCCATTGGTTGCAAGGTGGCCTAGAGCATCGTAGACACCAAGTAAAGAAGTTAATTGTGGGAAGGACGATTAGAATGCCCATGCTCGCGAATATCCTGGATCAGTGCCAGGCACTCACCTCACTGGAGGTGCGATCCTCTTACTACCCTCAAAGCAACCCCGAGACGAATCCTCTCTTGGATCCTCTGGACGGCCTCATGAACCTGACGCACATGTATATCAGCTTAGCAGCCTACTCAGAATACGCTACATTTCCCTTACCCATCTTCGAGGTCTTCCGCCGCCTAACCCATCTACACCTCTCACCCCGGGCTGTATGGAAGGGTTCTCCCATCGGCTTTGCCGAGCTCCCTGGATTGACGCACCTATCCTTGCCTTTCAGCCTCCTCACAGCGAAACGATCTTGCGCTCAGGCCGTGCAGGCCTTCTTGAAGAAAGAGTCAACGCGGGTGGTCATCCTTTGGTTGACCAGATTAGAGTTCACCACGGTGATTGAGCGAGCGCTTCGCAATGCGGGAATTGGGGGTAGACGGGTTGTCCTTTTCTATTATTGGGCTAGGAAGAGCTATGAACTGGAGGATGGGGGATTCTGGAGGCAGGCTGAGAAGGTTATTGCTTGGCGCAAACAGAACCCAGGTAAGTCTAGTAAGTTGGGAAGCAGTCAGTTTCATACTCACCCAATAACAGACGATCCTCTCGCCAGTTCCGAGTGGGCAGGGAATCCGAGGCCTTGAAACCACTATGTTCCCACCTGTTAAACCTGTTAGGATATCATGTAACAACAAACGTTGAGTTCTTAAGAATAGATGTATGATATCTTACCTGAGGCTGGCGAGTGTGCTACATATGCCACGCGGATGGTTAACACTCCGGGAGTCTTCAACCCCATTGTCGCACGAACCGCGATGGCAATGTCTTCTTCTAGATAAGATCAGTAGAAACGCTAAGAAACGCTTACCAGACAACCAATCTTATCTCCACGGGTAGTAAACCTTTAGTGAGGTGAAGAGAGTACTCTTCCCTGGTCGAGTTGGTACTAGAAATAAGTATCAATCTCGTAGAAAGGGGTTGACTATCAGGTACGTGGTTTGTTTGTCAATCGTCAATGAGGTTGAGGGTGATTGGGGGTTCAGCAAACTATTGAGGGTCTGGCTTTCAGTTGGGGTGGTGTACGAATTGTACACTGGATGGTTGGGAAAATGGTCTAGACAACTTCTCGGGTTGCTAAAAGGGTACTCGGTAGTGACTAGGGTTACTTCCCTAAGATGCCAATTAGCTCCAGTCGATTAGGAATGCTCAATTGGGTAGGTAGCGTAAATACGCTTCACTTTCGCTTGCTGATTCACACACGTCACTTAGTCACACAGAACAGCTTTTCCTAAACTGAATCTATTATGCACTAAGGAGTTGGCAATCAGCTTAAATGTACTTGAGTCGACCCCTTTCCCAGGGTACTAATGAACTATTAGGTCTCCCTACTAGCTGGGGATCTATTCCCTTTAGTTGCCCGCTCTGGGGTTTTCTCCCTAAAGGTGTCCTAACTGTCCCTATCCTAAGGGATGCAGTATACTCCTAACTTGGGTCTAAGTAGTTCTATTTATAGCGTGGGAAACTTCTCTACACAGCCTCTCTGTTTGTTTGTAGAGGGGTACTCTTGTGAGCACTCGTTGGTTGAGATTTACTCAAGTAGGAACCTTTTTCCTAAAAGAGGGAACCTGCCGTAATCGATTCTGAATATGCAAGTTTTGTCGACGGAAATGAACTCGCCACTCTGATAGGGTACTAGTGCTATGTGCAGTTTCAACCAATGTCTGACTCTGTGTCAGATTGGTCGCTATTGGCGGTATTAAGCTTTGAGGGTAGTTTATTGAGTTTGCGCTCATAGTCTTCTCCATCTTCCGATAGAGCTTCTTCTTCATCTGTGGTTACCTCAGAGTCTCCTCCCCTTTTATTTAACTGTGTTAGGGAGTGCCTCTGTATGTAAGGTATTACTCTGAATGCCGCAATTGGTCTAGCCAGTTGAGCTCCGTCAACTTCGGCTAATTTGTAGCTTCCTCCTTGGGTTTGTCTAATGACTTTGTATGGTCCTAGATACCTGGGCTTAGTTTTCCTATTCAGCTCTTTCTCAACTGCTGTATTTCTGATTAGGATTAAGTCTCCAGGGGCATAGCTTCCTTGTATCAATCTGGTTTCAAATCGCTTTTCGAATTGGCGCTTAGAGTTCAATCTAGAATCTCGTAAGGTTGCTATGGCTCTTTCCAGATCTTCTTCTCGTTGTTCTATTTGCCTTATCCATAGGGCTAATAATTCCTCATGGGAAAGTTCTTGGTCAAAACCTTCAACCAAGAAGGTTGACTCCCATAAATCGAAGGGTAATACTGGGTCAACTCCATGTAAAAGATAATATGCAGAATATCCTGTTGATCGTCGTACAGTAATATTATCTGCAAATAAGGCTGCTTGCAGCTTGTCTGGCCACAAGTGTATCTTTCCTTCACAAGCCTTCACTAAAGCTTCTCTGATTGCAAAATGGCCTTGCTCAACCACTCCATTAGCTTGTGAATTGTAAGGGCTAATAAACACTTGAGGTATTCCATGTTGTGCAAGTATGTCCGATAGGGCTCCTTTGAATTCTGGTCCATTATCTGTGACTATCCTTCCCACACCTCCATATCTGTATATAATATCATCTAGCACAAACTGGGCCACTGCTCGGGCAGATGCTTGTCGTAGAGCTTTGCCTTCGACATACTTAGATAAGTCATCTCTGGCTAGCACTATATAGCGATATCCCTTTGCTATAGGCATGTGCATGATATCTATATGAACCTTCGTGAATACAGTAGCTGGTGGTGGGGTAATAATGGGGATATGAACTTTAGCAGTATTCCTAACCTGGCACTCATGACAAGACTTGACATGATGCCGTACATCTTGGTACATTTGAGGCCAATAGAAGCGGCGTCTGAGGTTTTCCCAGGTGGCTTTCTCACCGTGGTGACCTAGTGACTCATGGGCTTGGCTCAAGATCTGTTCCCGCTTGCTATGATCAAATATCACTAAGAGGGGATGTCCAGATTTGGTTCGCTTGAATAGGCATCCTGCTTTTACAAAGTACTTGGTAACCTTTCGTAGAAACTTATTAGTGACAGGTTTCAGCTCGGGATTGGTCAGATACTCGTATATCTGCCTAAGGGTGGTATCTTGATTCTCTTGGGCAGACAGTACATATGCTGTCATGCTCCTAGAGATACCTTCTCCTATTCCATTGTCCTTACGCAATCTGGGTCCATAATGTGCGTAGTACAGGGCAATTTCATCAAGCCAGCTATCATCATATGATTCTATCTTGGCTTGGTCTTCCAGTGGTCTTCGGGATAATGCATCTGGTGCCTTGAACTGTGTCGCAGGTACATGAACAAGGGTAAAATCAAACATAAGGATTCCTTGGATCCATCTGTTGATTACTGCATTTGGTTGCAGTTCAGGCTCATTTAGCATTCCCTTGATATACTTGGCATCCACCTCTACTATGAGGTTCTTGGCTCCAATTACATATAGGCGGAAGTGTCGTAGGGCTCGGAATAGGCCAAATAGTTCCAGCTTGGGCTGGGAGTAGGTAGCTTCCACTAATGAGAAGGGGAGTGATCCATATCTAGAGGGGCGGCGTTTACCATGCTCATCTATTTGTGACAGAATCATCCCTACCCCCATATAGCTAGAGTCTACTGACAACACTATTGGTCGTCCACATGTATAATCTATAGGTAGGAGTGCAGGTGCTGTTGTAATCAATTCCTTTAAAGTCTCAAAAGCTTCTTGACATTCTTCTGTCCAGACAAAGGGTACATCCTTCTTCCAGGTAGAAGTTATACTTCTTGCTATCTGGGAGTAATTAGGAATCCATATGCGAACTGTTCCACATAGGCCCATAAATTGTCTAGCTTCTGTAGCACTTTGAGGGGTAGGCCATTCCTTTATGGTCTTTACGCGTTGTACGTCGGGTTCTCTTCCATTGATTCCTACATTCTGGCCAAGTATTACTACTTGGGGTTGGCAGATTTGAAGCTTCTTTCCATTGAAGGTTCCTCCAGCTTCTGCCAATCGATGTAAGATCCGATTCAAGTCTTCTGCATGTTCCCAGATATATTGTCGTATTCCTGGTCTTTCTGGCAGAACTGCAGGGTTTCCATCCTTATCAGGATAGGTGGTAAGTGGTCCTCGTATTGGTCATCGTCAATGAATACATTCATCACTTGCTTGGCGATTTCATCTTGGAATATAAACACCATGCATTCTTGGAATTCAGAGGGTGAATTGGTGTATCCAGTGGGTAATGAGGTTATCCGAAGTAGTCCTAGTGGAGTTTGGAAGGCTGTCATGTCGCGACTAGCTTCATCCATCTTTCTTGCATCAAAGCCCCAATATAGGTCTAGGACTGTAAAGCATTTTCCTCCCAAAAACTGGTCTACAAATTGATCCAGATGAGGGGGGATTGATGATTCCTTGATGCTAACTGCATTTAGTGGTTGCAGGTCATGTACTATTCTTAGCTTCTGCTTTTCTTCATTCCATGTACAGAACCATCGGGATCTGTAGGGGGATTGGCAGTATTCATAGACTCCTGCTCTTATCTTAAGTTGCAGCAGATCTATGATTCGTTGTTGCAATGCAGGGGCAAGTCGTATGCCTTTCTCCTGCCATGGCTTATGTGGTACATGAGGTATCTTGTAGGGGCTAAAGTACTCTTCCTTAAGAGTTCCCCTATCCTCATCTTCAAAGGCTATAGCTGCTTCATTCTTGATCAGCATATAGATAAACAAATCACGTTCTTCAGGCCACAAGAATTGATGGGATTCCATGTCCTTCAAAATCTTGTCTATTCGTGCCTGGGTAAACTTCCGAGTGGGCCTCTGTAGGCCAAAGTGTACATTCAGGGGTTCCAATGTTATCATTGGATCGTATGGTATTGTTCTGGTGACTTTAAACTCCTGGGAAATTGCAGTAGAGATTGGCTTGATGCATTGATCAACCCTCTTATATGCTCCGTAGGTTTGTACACACGAGTGTGATCTTGATCGGGTAAGTAATCCTATAGACTCTGCATCTAGATTCTTGGGTAAGTACCGATCCATACTATGTTCTTCGTATATTGCCTTGGTAGTCATCGCCTTGATGTGTATGTCTCCTAATGGTTCCGCTGCTTCGTTAGGCAGGCAGTTACTAATAGCTAGTACGTCCTTCTTAGACGTGTCGTCCTAATACGGTATGAGATCTGTCCCTTAGATGTCACACGTAAGAGTCTAGTTCCTATCGTAGTCCGTAGCTATGCCTATATATGGTCTTAGGATCACACTGGATCTGCCTAGGCCGAATAGCTATACTCTACGCTTCTAGTGCTCCCATTTTACCGTAATAGGGAATCCTTCTATTCACAGTTGTATTTACCGTACTTGTGGTGTTAGCTCCGTGCTATTGCCAGCGTAGCAACAACTATGTATTCTCTTCCATAGTTTAGTGAGGTTGCGCTCGTTGTCTCATATGACTAGATGGCAAGGTTATCGTATGTTCGTGTACCGTAGTCTACCTAAAGACTCAGTTTATGTCCTCGTATATTTCTCTCTGTGTGTGGAGCTGGTTTCCGCAGGGGACGGAAATGCATTATAGTTGGGTTATGTGTTGGCCAGTCAACCATTTGACTCTCTACTTATTCAGGCAGGGTTTCACTCACACTTTCCATGTTGTCGTAAAGGGGATACAAGAGGGGGTATGTAGGAATATGGTAACGATACAGTAGGGGTGTCCTTCATAGCTATAGTAGGCGGGGATGGACACTTTCCACACCATCAGATCAGGCGCTCTCACACTGAACACCAGATGGGTTACTGTTATCTACCATAGTCAAAATAAAATGTACCTCTTGTATGTCCGACCATTCCAATCGGGGGGTTGGCGATGCTTGTCCTAGTCGGCCTCTCCCATACATAGGGCGCGAGTCTAGGAGGGGTGGGTGGTTCTCTAGCAAATCAGTGGAGAGTGGAAAGGATGGGGCATACCTGGTCCTATGCGCCTCAAGCGATGGTGGGGGGGAGGGGAAAAGTCCACCCCGTGGTTGCTAAGGGCGAGGCCAGGTTTATAAACTATCTGGTCAGATCTTAAAGTGTTCGGCATATTCCTTAAGCGAGCACAGTCTGCTAGGGCGTAAGTTGATAAGCGAAATTAGTATCAGCATGTCTGCTGAGTGTCTATCCTATTTTGGGACCGCTGATCCGCAGCTTTGACAAGACCGCAAAGTTCCCTTTTGATTTGGGAACGGCGTTTTGTCTTTCCTATTTGGGGACAGGGTCCTAAGCTTTCGTGTACAGTTTCTGACTTGTGTGATTCGTCTCGGGCTGTGTCGGCCTCTACTTTGTATACCTAGTTCTTTGGATATTGTACTTAATGTACCTTAGTATCAGTCACAAGTCGTTGCCCATAACAATACACTTGATTGCGGGCTACACTAGTGTACAAACACTTGCGCGCGTCTGGGGCATGGCACATCGTAACTATTCGTACATACACATATCCATCAAACATAGGTAGCGACGAACTGAAACACTAGTCATAGAAGTCGCGGGAGGGGACGAACAGACGAGAGAAACGAAGTACAATCGATAATACAGTCTCGGGGCTGTCAACGGACGTCACGGAACTGTCAAAAATCTGTCACGGAACTGTCAAAACGATCGAGCCTGGAGCGCAACTGCGCTCGGGTCTCGACTCACTATCTCAAAGGAAAGATAAGCATATCGAAGCGTCAAAGACGCTGGTTTTTCCAAAAATTATGAATGATAAACATAAAAAGATAAAACGAAACATTCGTTAGTGAAACTAGACGGGGATCGAGGTATACTCGATCAGTCCCTGAGGGACGGACGGCGGCGCGACGATCTCTGAGGTGCCATGTTGCCAATAGAAATCTTCTTGTTTGGCACGAAGACGGCGCGCGTCGCGATAGAGCGACTGCGCTTCTGTAGCGCGGCGGCCGGCGAGGGAGTTGGGATCGTCGAGGTGGAAGTCGTGTAAGAGCTGGGTGACGAGATCTTCGTCTGGGAGAGGAATCTGTAAAATCTGATCAATTAGATCAGATAACTCTACTTCACCCATGAAGCGGAGCGTTCCGCTGGCTGATCGAAGGAACCCGATCTCTTCGAGAGTGAAGAGTGGGTTAGCTGATGGTGCGCGTTGCTGGAAAAACTCGCCTCGATGTACCGAAGCGGGGGCGATAGTAGTGCCGTCGATAAAAATAACCGCGGCAGTCTCTTGCAGGCAGTCGAATGCCTGCGGGAGCGTTAGTACGGCTAGGATGGAATGTAAAACGCTATATGCGTCTGCGCGAAACTTTCGCATGTCTTCGAGATGGCGATGACGGTCGATCTGCAGCCGGAGCACGTGGAGCTCGTAGGATGGGGTGCGGCCGAAATATACTGTAGGGGGATGCCTCATTAATTGTTCGCTTCTCGGTGCTCCGTCCCAGTCGCATGCTTTCTCCAAATACCTTCTTAGCGATAGGTAGAAGGTCGTTGTATGAAAGATCGCCGCATCGATATACGGCGATGCGAGTTTTCCTTCGGGCGGGGATGGATGGTAGTCCGGGTTATACTCGAAGGGTGGCTGGAAGTAAGTGGTACCATAGTTCCCGTTCATCTTGAACGAGTTAGTCCCATCGAAATGTCCTTCCCCGAAGGGAAGGACTCCAAACCTTTGATTCGTCCGGGTATGGAATTGATTTGGATCGAAAATCCCCTCCATCAGAGGGTTGGATCGGCTGAAAAACATCTTCCTGGGTCGATCCAGGTCTCTGCTCAGCGGCGATGGGTACTGAGAGATGTCGGAGCTCCATGTCGACGAGGAGGAGGTAGTACTCCCGGTCTCCGAACGATTATCTTCTTCGTCCACTTGCTGATCTGTAATAAAAATTGGGGAGGGAGTTGGGGTGACGACGTACCCCGATCGTGGCGTAAGGTGCCCGTCCTCCTTGGACGGGGCGAGAAGAAGAAACCTCCCCAACGATGGGGAGGTGGTCGGTGGGATACTTGTTAGTCCTAACTCCAAGACTCTCTCACCCGGTACCTTCCTCGGCCGATCGTCGGCATCTTCGTCGGCGATCTGCTTCTCTTCCCGAGCTCGACTGAGCTCGCGTCGCAGTCCACTGGTATGGAGGAGGGAAAGGAGGGAAGGGGGATCGTCGTGTTGGGGAGGAGGGGTGAGGATGGGAGGAGGCAGTGCGCAGCTCTCCTGCTCGAGGAGGTATTCGAGCTGCGCTTGGTAGCCGGGGAGGAAGGGAGCGGTACAATGACCTAATCGGGTAAACATCGCGTAGGGGACGGGGGATGTAATCTTTCGGGCGTCGTCGGGTAGCGCCACAGTGGGTAGACTTACCCGACGCTTATTGGGTTCTGTATCCACTTTGGGTAACTCCGTGGGAAGTATGTAGACTAATTGGTAATTGCTGTCTACATTATTCAGCATAGGTCGCAGTGTAGCATACTGCGCGGAGTTCAAAACGATGACATCGGCTAGACAATTATTGATCGGGGCATGCACAGGCGAGGCAAGCGTCCCGAGATCGTGCGTTATCGAGCTTGGGCGGGGGCTGCCCATAGCTTGTGAGGGATGGTTCGGGCTGGAATATAGTCTGATAAGCGTCTGAGAGGTGATAGGAATGTTTCGGCATCGTGCCCCAGAGATTCCCTCCCTCTGGGGATTCGCGATTAAATATTCTGTGTACTATAGTCGGGCTGTGATCTTCTTGCGCCTCATGCTCCGGGAATGCTTCCATATTTGGTTCATTTCGGATCTCCGGTTCCACTATTCTTCCCAAATAAGATCGAGTGGAGCTGCGCCCTCCTATTATGAGCGGCGCACTTCCATTTTTGGCAGCCGACGGCTGTACAAGAATTTCCATGGTCCGATTATCTTTGCCGTTAACATAGCTAAATCTTAGGTACGTTCCATCTAATCTTTCGTCAATGGAGACAAAGTTTTGCCGCTGCCAAGGGCGGCCGAGTAGTATGTCGAGGGGACAATCTGTAGATACCCAAAAGTTACTATGAGTAGTTAGTCCTCCTATCTGTATAGCTAGATCGGGAATTAATCCTTTTAATTCACCGTTACCTCCGTTCGCATCATGAAGTGTTAAGCTAGCGTCGATATCCATCGGCACTTGCAGTTTTTCCCATAGTTCCCTAGTAATGATATTTACTTCACTACCAGAGTCTACTACGGCGCTATACACTTTATTAGCTATGCGGACAGGAACTGTCAGTAACGGCCCATGGTCCTGGCTCGTTCTGACATGATACGCTTGTAAAGCGGCGTTAGCCGATGTCACCTGTCGAAACCTAATTTGATCGGCCAACGCTTGTGTCAATTCCCGCGAGTTACCTAATATTTCTCCCACGGTCAGTTCTACCTTAGTGCCGAGTATCTTAGTCAGCACGTCACGAGGGTTTGTGGCAGCGGATAACTCCGTACGTCGCACTGCCACGTTTCTGGAATGTTCCTTAGAAGGCTGTACACTCGCACGGGGTTTATTTCCGTCAACTCTTTCGGGAAACTCCGCGCTCCTTCCTTTTTCGGCATTCCCTCCTCGCTTCCTCTCAGAGATGTCGGCCATCTCTACATCTTCATCGTCGCGCACATTGGTGCGCTCTCGTCGAGTGTCTTTCGACGCTCCCATCGGGGAGGTCGTTGCTCGATGAGGTAAGTCGATCGTTTCGATCGCTCGTCGCTGACATCATTCTTTACTTCCCGGCCTTTGGATGGCGCGGAAGTGTTCTGGGTGTCGTCCCGTCGCTCGAACGACTTCGCCCTTTCGTCCTGGCCTCTCGAGGATGCTTTCGGATCATCCTGGGTGTTCGGTAAGTCGTTCTCCTTATCCTTTCGCCATTCGCGCTGATTTTGATCTTTCTTTTCAGATCGATCATTCCTTTCGTTTCGGCGGCTCGACCATGGACGCGACGCTTCGTTAGCGTCGCCGTCGTGAGTATTAGGTGTGTCTTTAATCACCACTTCGTTTCGGCGCTGACTTCCTCCCAATTTCTTGGGAGGTAAGTATACTCCGTCCATAATCTCCTTTCGGGCGGTCTTTGCTTCGCGCTGAGATCGCACGACGCCGTAACTCTGCAGGATTTCGTCGACATCGTCCTCGTCGTCCTCGTCCATCAGTAGATACGGTACGAATAATTTCTCGTCGTCCTCGTCCTCTTCGTCACTGACAGACACTTCAGGTACGATATAGTTCGACGATCCGCGCTTCAAGCTGTCGCGGTCGACCATAATAAGGTTCGTCTGCGCCCGTTTGTTATCCCGTGCGCGTTGCTCAATCATTCGATGATAGCTTTCGATTATAGATTCGTCCGCTCGCCTATTGAGCGCACCTTGGTCTCTAGGTAGGTTCACCATACCCCGTCGGTCATAAACTAATTCTCCGCGGTCTATCAATTCTAGCACGCGGGGACAATCGCTTAGGCGATGGTCATGACTATTACACCCGAAGCATTTAAAGGGTGGGCGGGTATTAGGTAGGACTTCTATTCCTACCATTGTACTACTCTTTGTAGCACTTCCCTGTAGTAGTAGTATTATTATTCTGTATACTACTTGAAGGTTCCTTGAATGTTACAGACTTTAACCTAGGTTTTTCCAGGATGTCTGCTATCAAAGGTTCCACCTTGAGGGCCTTGATGTAAGCTCTTGCATAGGCATGGATCATCAAGCTTAAGTTTACTCATACGATCTATGAGTGAATCTACATCGTCTGAGGACTTCTTGGGTTCTTTCTTCGGTTCAGGCTTCTTCTTTGCCTGTTTCTCAGGGGTCTTCTTCGATCCCTTGTCCTTGTGTTTCTTTGAGGATTTCTTCTTCTTCCTTCGACATTCATCGTCACTAGACTCATCATCTGAACTTTCATCAGACGAAGTCTGTAGTAGAGTCAGAATCAGTGCTACTCTCTTCAGAGGAGCTCTCGGTGTCAGAGTCAGTTCCATCCTCATCGAACTTGTATCGATGTAGTAACTGGCTTACGACTCGACTGACTTCACTAATCTGGAAGGGCTTACTCATATCTACACCAGTATTACCGGCAAGTAGATGTATTTGCACCTTCTCTCGCATGTACTTAGGGATTCCTTTCCAAAAGTAGGTGCAATATTCTTCGTCCTGAATTACCTTCGCGGTCTTTAGCCATTGCGCAACTACTGTAAACTTGCGCTGGTAGGCCTTCCATTGTGACATCTTGTCCAAGCTCTTCTTGGCATACTTCTGAGTGAGCTTCCTAAGGTCACTCTTTCTGTACCGAGCATCTACTCGCTCAGCATCAGTAGAGATGGAGGATCTTGGCTTTCATTCCATCCCAATCGTCTTTCTCGTATTCATCAAGGGATTCGATCAGTCGTCCAACACTACTGCTACAGTAGTTGGTGATCCCTTCGCATTTCTCTTGATCGGTAGTGATGTTGTACTGGGTGAGCAATCGCTCATATTGCCGTAAGAAGCGTCTGACTTTAGAGTAGTGCCCTTTAAACTTGTCAGGGGCATCTCGGCTTCTGTGGCTAGGTAATGTAGTAGGTGCTGTAGTAGGTGCTGTTCCTGTGCCTACCATGACTCGTAGTCTCTTGTTGTGAGTTTAAGGGTAAGTTGCGTATTCCCTATAGGACTTGTTGTAATGTATGCTTGCTGAAAGCCCCTCGCGGTGGGCTCCAGTTGTCTTCTTCTAGATAAGATCAGTAGAAACGCTAAGAAAACGCTTACCAGACAACCAATCTTATCTCCACGGGTAGTAAACCTTTAGCGAGGTGAAGAGAGTACTCTTCCCTGGTCGAGTTGGTACTAGAAATAAGTATCAATCTCGTAGAAAGGGGTTGACTATCAGGCACGTGGTTTGTTCGTCAATCGTCAACTGAGGTTGAGGGTGATTGGGGGTTCAGCAAACTGTTGAGGGTCTGGATTTCAGCTGGGGTGGTGTACAAATTGTACACTGGATAGTTGGGGAAATGGTCTAGACAACTTCTTGGGTTGCTAGAAGGGTACTCTGTAGTGACTAGGGTTACTTCCCTAAGATGCCAATTAGCTCCAGTCGATTAGGAATGCTCAATTGGGTAGGTAGCGTAAATACGCTTCACTTTCGCTTACTGATTCACACACGTCACTTAGTCACACAGAACAGCTTTTCCTAAACTGAATCTATTATGTACTAAGGAGTTGGCAATCAGCTTAAATGTGCTCGACTCGACCCTTTCCCAGGGTACTAATGAACTATTAGGTCTCCCTACTAGCTGGGGATCTATTCCCTTTAGTTGCCCGCTCTGGGGCTTTCTCCCTAAAGGTGTCCTAACTGTCCCTATCCTAAGGGATACAGTATACTCCTAACTTGGGTCTAAGTAGTTCTATTTATAGCGTGGGAACTTACTCTACACAGCCTCACTGTTTGTTTGTAGAGGGGTGCACTTGTGAGCACTCGTTGGTTGAGATTTACTCAAGTAGGAACCTTTTTCCTAAAAGAGGGAACCTGCCAAATGGGGCTGAATCGCGCTCCTTATATAGTAGTTTACATGTGGCTGTGCTACCTTCGGTTCCGAGGTGGCTGTGCCAAGATATGACTCATACTGACTCATACTGACTCACTTTGACTCAACCTGTCAGAAAATGACTTGCAATGAGCTAAAAATAGCCTTTGGCTTGGCAATGACTCATACTGACTCATGCCGACTCAATGACTCATGCTGTGCAGGTCACATGATCATTTTGCTAGTCTAGGGGCAGTGCTTTGGCTAATCCTCATTTGACTCACTTTGACTCATATTGACTCATTATGACTCATGCTGTGCAAGGTCACATGATCTGAGTCAGGTGATTCGCAACTGAGGTCACATGCTCCAATCGCTTCTCTGACACTTGGCTAAGTACTCAAGGGTAAAAGAGATATTAAGAAAATGGTTTGCTAAGTAGTTGTAGGTAGTAATAAGAGTAGGTTGGAAGAAAACATTTTGTTTCTCCACAACCTGTGAATGAACAAATAAGGAAAAATAGGGATACATACTAGACACTATGGCCCATATGTCCCTCAATTAGCTAAGCATTTGGACCGTGGGAATATAGTAAAAACTCAAATCTCGGGTCAAATATCTAACATCACATATACAATAACTATGTATCCGCATCCAAACAGTTTGGTGCAGGTCACCGCATGTCACCATATGAATGGAAAGGACTACAAGAGCATACTAGAATCATTGAAACCAGTACCTGATCTAGGCCCACTTCTCCATCTTCCCAGAGCAAGGGCTCTTTCACTAGTAAGCTATTGCTACTTGAACTTGAACTTACTGTGATGGACTAACGCACGTCTGGAAGATATTCGATTGGAATCTCTGTGGTCTGATCTCTGATGTTCACAAATTGAAGTGTCAAGCCTTGTTCGAATCTGGCCACATTCTAGGAGTGCCCAACTACTTTTCTGCAAAGGGGGAAGACCTTAGCAAAGAGCTGGAAACCATAGGTGCAGAACTTAGCTTGACCAGTGGTGAGTGAGAGCCCGTGAGGTAACAATTCTCCAGTTTGACAGTCTGTCGATTTTAGAAAGGTTTGATGATCAAGTGAGGCACCAACGTAGGCATAGTGGGATGATTGCACAGTACACTAAAGCATTAGTTCTCGCTGGGTGTCCTTTGGGTAATTGCACGTATTCAATCGGTTCATGTCAGATATCATGAACAGAGGAGGTATTGGGGCTCCCCAGATGGAAATCAATGCAGCAGGGGACCCTGAGAAAGACAAGGTGATTGCACGGTGCTTAGCCTCACTTCCCTTGCTGCCCCCAATGCCTCATTCATCTCCTCGCAAAACGAAGTGAGGAAAGGCAGAAGTGAAACCGGGGACAAGTGCCTTGACAGACGTGAAATAGGTAATGTTTTTGTTGCATTTCTGCTGAGATTGTCCCCAACAATGAATTCTGTACACAATTAGAAGTGGTCCATTGTACCCATTGGGTTACCAGAAGAAATATGTCACACTCCATGGCATGAAGTGTTACGAGAAGGCATTCATCGCATTGAAACACGCGTTCCAGAAGATCGAGAGTTTCAGCAATCCGGAGATCTGTGGTAACTATCTGCCAAACTCGCCTCCATGTCAGAAATTAATCAAGTTCTGCAGAGCTGCACAAGAACTACTTTGGGATGGTCATGGAAACCAATAATGTAATAAAAGCGATTTTCGATGTGTCTCCATTCATGCTGATCCATGGAAAGGACAATCGCCTTTATGACCAGGAAGAGCGAAGGCAAAGGTTCAAAGGGGATCCAACCTTTTATGAACTGGTCTCACTGGCATCCATGATGCCAGATGCAGTGTCTTCTTTCTAGATAAGATTAGTAGAAAACGCTTAAGAAAACAGCTTACCAGACAACTAAATCTTATCTCCATGGATAGTAAACCTGTAGTGAGGTGAAGAGGAAACTCTTTCCTGGCTGAGTTGATACTAGAAACAAGTATCAATCTTGTAGAAAGGGGTTGACTATCAGGCATGTGGTTTGTTCGTCAATCGTCAACGAGGTTGAGGGTGATTGGGATTCAGCAATTTGTTGAGGGTCTGGTTTTTAGAGGTGATGTATGAATTGTACAAGGGATAGTTGGGGGAATAGTCTAGACAACTCTTGGGTTGCTAGAAAGGGGATACTCTGTAGCAACTAGGGTTACTTTCCTAAGATGCGCTCTTAAAGACTTCCAATTAGCTCCAGTTGATATGGGGTGCTCAATTGGGTAGGTAGTGTAAATATGCTTCACTTTCACTTACTGATTTACACACGTCTCTTAGATACACAGAACAGTCTTTCCTAAACTAAATCTATTATGCACTAAGGAGTTGGCAATCAGCTTAAATGTGCTCGACTAGAACCCCTTTCCCAGGGTACTAATGAACTATTAGGTCTCCCTACTAGCTGGGGATCTATTCCCTTTAGTTGCCCACTCTGGGGTTTTCTCCCTAAAGGTATCCTAACTGTCCCTATCCTAAGGGATACAGTATACTCCTAACTTGGGTCTAAGTAGTTCTATTTATAGCGTGGGAAACTTCTCTACACAGCCTCACTGTTTGTTTGTAGAGGGGTGCACTTGTGAACACTCATTGGTTGAGATTTACTCAAGTAGGAACCTTTTTCCTAAAAGAGGGAACCTGCCAAATGGGGCTGAATCGCGCTCCTTATATAGTAGTTTACATGTGGCTGTGCTACCTTCGGTTCCGAGGTGGCTGTGCCAAAATATGACTCATACTGACTCATACTGACTCACTTTGACTCAACTTGTCAGAAAATGACTTGCAATGAGCTAAAAATAGCCTTTGGCTTGGCAATGACTCATGGACTCACTATGACTCATGCCAACTCATTATGACTCATTATGACTCATGCTGTGCAGGTCACATGATCATTCTGCTAGTCTAGGGGCAGTGCTTTGATTAGTCCTCATTTGACTCACTTTGACTCATATTGACTCATTATGACTCATGCTGTGTAAGGTCACATGATCTGAGTCAGGTGATTCTCAACTGAGGTCACATGCTCCAATTGCTTCTCTGACACTTGGCTAAGTACTTAAGGGTAAAAGAGATATTAAGAAAATGGTTGGTTATGTACTAGTAGGTAGTAATAAAAGTATGTTGAGAGATCATTTTTTTTCTCCACAACCTGTGAATGAACAAATAAGGAAAAATAGGGGTACATACTAGACACTATGGTCCATATGTCCCTCAATTAGCTAAGCATTTGGACCGTGGGAATAAGGTGAAAACTGAAATCTCGGGTCAAATGTCTAGCATCACATATACATTAACTATGTATGTATCTGCATCCAAACATTTTGGTGCAGGTCAGTGGGCAATATCAAGGTAGTTGTGGAACACTATTTCCTCTTCATCATGCTTTCTCATATGTGGAAAGAGCACGAACTGCCATTTGACAGCGTTTTTGGACACCCAGTCTATGGTCTTGGGAGCGAGAATGTGTGCCAGTTTCGTAGAACCATTCAGGGTGACTACATGCTGCATCGATAAAAAGGGTAGGAGTGTATACCAGGAATCAATCCACTCTATGTACAAGTGGTACAACAATTCAGCACTTGCGTATGCCTTTAAACCTGCTGCTCTAACCCCTTGGATGCACTTCTCTGGGTGCGATTGGTAGCACCGTGCGGCCACATGTGCAGGATCTCGTGCGTATGTTTGCCAATGGCAACACGTGGGTTGTGTTCAGTGCCCCCACCTATGCCACCTTTCAAACCCATTGTGCTGTGTTTCAAATTTACTGTGCCACTTTTCAAACACGGCGCGCCGGTTTCCAGGTCCAGCGTGCCAAAGCTGCTTCCGGATCGAAGGCTGCACACTCACTGCCCTGCAGGGCATGGCGAGTTAAGTGCGGATCACCTGGCAGCAATCATGAGTCCAGCAGGCCAGGGTCGGCCCCTCTGGACTATGCCCAGTGGTGTGGTGGAGGCTGCATGCCTGCCATCCTGCAGGGCACTGGCAAGTTAAGCACAGACAGGAGCCCAGCGGGCCAGGGTCAGCCCCTCTGGGCTGCTTCTAGCGGTGCGACGGAGACTGCATGCCCGCCACCCTGTGGGATGCAGTGGGTTAAGCATGGATTGCCCAGCAGCAATCGCAGGTCCAGCGGGCTGGGGTCGGCCCCTCTGGACTATGTCCAAAGGTGCAGGCAAAAACCGCTGCACCCACTGCCCCGCAGGGCGTGGCGAGTTAAGTGCGGACCGCCTGGTAGTGGTTGTGAGCCCAGCGGGCCAGGGTCAGCCCCTTTGGACTACACCCAGCAGTGCAGTGGAGGCCCTGCAGCCATACACCCGCCGTCCCGCGAGGCACGGTAAGTTAAGTGCAGGCCACCTGGCAGTGGTCGCAAGCCAAGCAGGCCAGGGTCGGCCCCTCTGGGCTGCTTTCAATAATTCAACGGAGGCTGTACGCCCGCCACCCCATGGGGTACAGTGGGTTAAGTATGGACCACCTGATGGCAGTGGCAAGTCCAGCGGGCCAGGGTTGGCCCCTCTGGACTATGCCCAGTAGTGGAATAAAGGCCATACGCACACCATTCTGCCATATGCCCACCGTTCCACAGGGCACAGTGAGCTAAGTGTGGACCACCTGGCAGTGGTCACGAGTCCAGCAGGCCAGGGTCAGGCCCCTCTGGACTATGCCCAATAGCAGCATGCCTTCATTGAAGATCATACACCCACCTGGCGGCAGCATGGCGACCATGTTCCAGAGCAAACCTCCACCTCCACATGGGAGTATCCCAAAGTGTATGCAAGGGGGTGGATGTGATGGAGCCTAACCCATGCCCGCGGGTGACTTGTTCACTTAGCAGTGAAGGTTGTGCAGGAAGCAGTAAGTGAGTGTTAAAATACTCATGGACAAATAGTGGCAAACAACTGCAGTCACACCAACCAAACCAGCCAAATAGCACTAGCAGCTTCTCAATTCAGTTCGCATACTTCTACTCGAAAATCAATAGTAGAATGAAGTTACATTGGTAGCCATCAAGGAGATTATAGGACCTGAACTAGCACATAGCACATATTAGATCATTAGCTCGAACCACAATATGAAAGCAAGACAGCAGACAGAGAGAGGGAAATGAGATACCGTGATTCGTGCATATGTTATAGTCATCTAATCAAGATGGTATCGTTTGCGAATAATTGTGCAATCAACCTTGTGTTTCCATGAGTGCAATCAGTATTGGTAGCTGTAGCTCCAAGGCAACCTCTGAACCCACGGTTCTTGAACCAGCATCAGGGGAAAATAGGGTCACAGTCAGAATCGCTGGGCATAGGCTTAGGCTTAGGCTTTGGCTCTGGTTGAGGCTGACCAGGCCAGCATTGGGATGGAACTCTGATGCCCTGTTGTCATACATGTTAGTTCGGGGTTAACAAGTCAATGTAGAGTAACCTACGTTCGTATGGACTCCTCCACCCCATGGGGTACTGCTGACAACCAAAGCGTCAATATCCAATCCCCTCTCCACAAATCCTTCCCAGAGATCATACAAGTTCTCACCGCCAGTCAAAACCTTGTCTGCCTCAATGGTGACATCTCTAGCATCAAAGAAGCTGGGGCTGCAAGGCTGCATCTTTGTTCCATTTATCACGAGTTGTAACAGCAATATATTGCCATGCTTGGGAGCAAGAGGGTTTGGTGAACCAGTGAGTGAATTGAAGGTCTGTGGTCGGTAAAAGTTATTGGGTGGAAGTGTCCCATCAGCATCAGGAACAAGGGGGGAAAGTGCCATTGAGAAGCCGTGCTTGGCAATGAACTGCTGTTGCATGACCCAGAGCATTTCAGCCCAGACCTTGTCAATAGCATGGACGCCCCAGTAGCCTGGTTTGTCAAGGGTCTTGTAGGTCAAAGGGTTTATCTTTTTGCTGATAGAGTACGGGTAGTTGCGAATACCATCACCACGGTTAGTGGCCCAAGCACCCATCGGGTAGTCCGAGTAAGTGGAGGTGGAATGGATCGAGGTAGCAATAAAGTCTGAGAGGAGTTAGTTACATGCATCTGAGTAACATTGTCAAAACAAACCTCCCCAGCCTTCATCCATACCTCCAGCCTCTTCCAAGCCAAGGCATCCAGAATTCTTTGGTCCACCCGTCAGGCGAGTAGAGAGGCCACAAGTTAATTCATGAATGACAATGCCAGCCTCAGAGTCTCCATCAGGATAAGGCAAATTAGTGGCCCAAAGATATATTCAGCAGCAGCTGGTACAACAGGAAGTCAATTGGTTAGAAAAAAAATGCAAGCTGGATCAAGCATCAACTTGTACGAACTCATTCTGTCCATTAGGAGAGGTCATGAAGTTCGCATTATCAAATCCACTTCCATCTTGTGCATTTGCGATCACAGCATTGTTTTCTTCACCACCTCCCTCAAAGTTGGGCTGTTGGAAGTTGCCAGCAGCTTCGGTGAAACCATAGCTGATGCGCTTTGAATGAACAAGAACGAAACATCAAATGCTTTCACTTACTGATAATAGAAATCATGGACCATGTTAGTGGTATAGAACAACTGTGTTATGGTTGCATTAAAGTGTCCCCTTGCCTGTTCCAGTGACTCAATCTCATTGTCCGCTGCTTGAGGGGAATATGGGTATGCAAACGCCAAACCAGCTTTAGTTGAAATGTAGCATGAGATAAAGGTAAGTAGTAGTGAGAAAGATGGATACCTAGCGGATGCCCCTTATAGATCCAACTATTCTTGCCTTCCCAATTCCATTGTTATCCCACATTATATCTATTATACACCAGTACATACTCGCTTGACATCTGAGTCATTCATGTGCACTTCAGAGTCGAACCAAAGACTTACAATAGGAAGCTGCGTCACCCTCACTAGTGCTAGGGTCATTGGGGCAAGGAAGCGTGTGCCAACCAGCGGGTGAAGCATGGGTATCGCTCAACTCTTTGACAAGTTCTCTACCATATGCTAGAGGGTACTTGACCCCAGCTGAAAGAATGTATGAAGCAAGGTAAACGTAGAACCAATCAGCAGACATACTAGATTCACCACAACTCGCAGCTTTCTTTATTGCAGCCTCGTTAGGATCGTTGGTCCTCCAAGGGAAAACAAGATAGAGTGTCTTGCTTGTTTCAGGGACCTGAGGGTGCTTTGGAGTAGAAGGATATGACTTGAAACTTATGAAGAGATACATCAGTTAGCTGATGACAGGAATAACGAACTTGTCGAATAAGACACAGACCCACCCTTTTGTTCAGCGAGTGCTTTACCAAGTCTCCTTTCGCTCCTCCTTCTAGGTGCAGAAGAGACTGAGTCAAAGATGGTCCCTGGACAAATGAAAGCACCCAGGTTTGGAAGGTGATAATCTACATTCAGCACACATACGTGAGCAACAACACCTAAAACACAGTACCATGAGCAAGCCACACTCACCCTTCTCAGTGACTCGCATCAGTATCAGGGAATCACTTGCCCAATCGATAGTGCTGATAATGTGGTGCGGTAAAGATGCCATGACAGTGGTTTCATACCAGTTGTGTTCCATCTCTACCTCAAACTAAAGATATGGAATGCATGAGATGACAGAAATGAAGCGAAGTAACAAGCTCTTACACGGTGATCCAACTCGAGCTTGACACCATGCTTAGTAGGGACCTGGACCCAGCGTAGCGTTTGCTTACCCTTTTCTTGAGGGCCTCCATGACCCAACTCACTGTCTCCATCTTCAAACACAACCCCATCATCTTCCAGCATCTCAACCCATTCTGACTGCTTGAAGCAGACTTCGTCAATCAATTTCTGTGCAGCAAGTACCATCTCCCTCGATATATCTGCCCACGCATCGATGGCAGCACCCAACTTTTTTATTGCATGCCGAGCAGCAATCAAAAGTGGGACAATGTTGGTGGGTATGGTATGCTTTCCAATATTCTTGACGACGTTGTCGCGTGTTGTTTGAGGTAAAGTGGCGAATTCAGCATTGCACAAGCATTCTCCAAACAGGCCTATGAGTGCATGTCAAGCACTGAGCTCAAGGCGGTATCAAGGTCGTACGTCCAACAAGAGAAGGGAAGGGTGCTAGGGGAAACATGAAATGAGAATGAAGCAGTGAGAGGAGAGGATTGCGGTAGTATGCTCTGGATTTGAAGTGGAAAATGTGCCGGTGAGGGAGATGCGAATGTCAGAGTAGAGACAAGAATGCCACATGTAGATGAGGTCATGTAGTTCGGAGGTGTCAAAGAGGAATTTGAAGGCCTTGGAGTACAGAGAAGAGGGTGGGGGATATTTGCTGGGCAAGGTGGATGGTACCATGAATGGGTGGGAAGGGGATGAGGAGTGGACGGGGGGTTGTTGGAGGTAAATGATGCTGTTGTTGAAGGTGATTGGTGTTTACTAACTTGTTGAAGCTATCTTGTCACGTTTTCTGCCATCTTGTGGGGACCCGTTCGAACACACACATTTGTAAGGCAGCCAGTGCGCTCTGTTACTTCACAAGGGCCTCCTGGGGTGACATTGTCCAAGCAGCCATCACTGCCAGCAGTGTCAGCCTCGCCTTCCTCGCCTCCTTGCCTTGACTTCAACCCCGCTGACCTGCACCAAAATGATTGGATGCGGATACATAGTTAATGTATATGTAATGTTAGACATTTGACCCGAGATTTGAGTTTTTACCTTATTCCCACGGTCCAAATGCTTAGCTAATTGAGGAACATATAGACCATAGTGTCTAGTATGTATCCCTAATTTTCCTTATTTGTTCATTCACAGGTTGTGGAGAAACAAAATGTTTTCTCCCACCATACTTTTATTACTACCTACAACTACATAGTAAACCATTTTCTTAATATCTCTTTTATCCTTACGTACTTAGCCAAGTGTCAGAGAAGCAATTGGAGCATGTGACCTCAGTTGCGAATCACCTGACTCAGATCATGTGACCTTGCACAGCATGAGTCATAATGAGTTAATATGAGTCAAAGTGAGTCAAATGAGGACTAGCCAAAGCACTGCCCCTAGACTAGCACAATGATCATGTGACCTGCACAGCATGAGTCATTGCCAAGCCAAAGGCTATTTTTAGCTCATTGCAAGTCATTTTCTGACAGGTTGAGTCAAAGTGAGTCAGTATGAGTCATATTTTCGCACAGCCACCTCGGAACCGAAGGTAGCACAGCCACATGTCAACTACTATATAAGGAGCGCGATTCAGCCCCATTTGGACAGTTCCCTCTTTTAGGAAAAAGGTTTCTATTCGATTGAACTCAATCAACAAGTGCTCACAAGTACACCCCTCTACAAACAAACAGTGAGGCTGTGTAGAGTAATTCCCACGCTATAAATAGAGCTACTTAGACCCATAGTTAGGAGTATACTGTATCCCTTAGGATAGGGACAGTTAGGACACCTTTAGAGAGAAAACCCCAAAGCGGGCAACTCCAGGGAATAGATCCCCAACTAAGTAGGGAGACCTAATAGTTCATTAGTACCTTGGGAAAGGGTTCTAGTGGAGCACATTTAAGCTGATTGCCAACTCCTTAGTGCATAATAGATTCAGTTTAGGAAAGACTGTTCTATGTGACTAAGTGACGTGTGTGAATCAGTAAGCGAAAGTGAAGCATACTTACGCTACCTACCCAATCGAGCATTCCTAATCAACTGGAGCTAATTGGCATCCTAGGGAAGTAACCCTAGTTGCTACAGAGTACCCTCCTAGCAACCTGAGAGTTGTCTAGACCATCCCCCCAACTATCCATTGTACAATTCGTACACCACCCCAACTGAAACCCAGACCCTCAACAGTTTGCTGAACCCCCAATCACCCTCAACCTCATTGACAATTGACGAACAAACCATGTACCTGATAGTCAACCCCTTTCTATGAGCTTGATACTTGTTTCTAGTACCAACTCGACCAGGGAAGAGTTTCCTCTTCACCTTGCTAAAGGTTTACTACCCGTGGAGATAAGATTGGTTGTCTGGTAAGTGTTTCTTAGCGTTCCTACTGATCTTATCTAGAAGAAGACACCACTGAATCCTTGGAACATGCTGACAGGGCAGAGCGTACTGGTGCAAAGGTCCATAGAGAGACACAAGCAGTACTTGGCTAGACTTTCCCTTGGTGTCCTGGCCACTGCCCTTGGTGCGTAGGACGACATACCCATATGGGATGCAAACACACACAAATATGTCTTTGCACAAGAAAAATTTCCGGTACATCAACAACGTTGATTTCTCGCCCAACTCGACCAACCTTGTCTTTGCGTTGGACAGCAAGAAAGCCATTGTTTGGGACATTGCAGCTGGCAAACAAGTTCAAACACTCCACCGTGGTACCTGTGTGGTTGCAGCCAAATACTTAGTCTCGAACCAAACGTTCTAGTAAGCCTTTCCAATTTGGGTCACCTTCGTGACCTTCCGCTTCCTAGAATGTCTGGAGACATTTGATAGGCAACGAGGGCATCGAGTCACACCTGTCACTGTAGCTGATTATTTCAAATTATTTTGACATGTGGATAATAATTCAATAAATAATTGATAGCCAAATGCACTGGGCCAACAACACCTCTACTCACTGCGATCTACATTCAGTTCAATCAGTCTCTCCTAGCATGCAACATACCCACCCCGACTACAGTTCAGATGACGAAGACCTCGATTATAGTCCCTTCTCATCAGTCCGTGCCGCACCCGACCTCTTGTTCAACTCAGATTCCGTGCATGGCGAATCTACAAATCCGCCGATTCAAATTGCACAAACGTGCTCGCTGCGGGAACGGCTGATGCCCAGCACTGCCCATCAGAAAGTACTTGATGTCCTCAACTACTTGGATACCATCGGACTCAATCTCCCAATATTCCTCGATCTACTCAGTTGGGAGAATCAGGCTTGCATTGAGAACAGGAAGATCAACTATGAATGGACATCGCTGATGGTCAGCGAGGAGCTTCCTTCTATTCTTGCACGTTGGCACAAACTACCACGATCTCCTGGAAGTACGAGTGCCCATGCTGAGGGTGCCAGTCACATCATTGAACGATTTGCATTTGGCTGTGTCGCATCTGTAATCAGATCAGAGCTACAGGGAGTGAGCGAGACAATGTGATGTCCCACTGAGAAATTGTCAATGGAGGGGCTTACTGGCCAGCAAATCGAGGATCTTATCCTCAAACTGAGCAGTCTGGGCTTTGGTGGGACTCCGAAGTTCTGGTCACTGCTTCATCGTCTCACACACACGAAATGCCAGCGAGATTGCCACATGCAGAAGGACGTGGACCTTGTATGTACGATTCTTCAATTGGACATGATTTCACATAATAAAAGTATAAACTTACATGTTGTCGGGCACAGGAGGCTGCTGATCGACGGCGGATAGTAGATCTTGAGTGTTGAAGCACCCAGTGCCCAGGATATTGATATTTTCCTTGGCGGCTCGATCCAACTGGGGAGATTGGCAATGAGCGCGAGTCTGTGTTCCCATGAGATCATTGCCTACCACTTTCTGCTCACTTTCCTGCTTCCTGGGCGCTTGATCTGCCACTTTCTTTGCCTCCCAATGTGCATGGTCATTTGCATCGAGCTTGGCAACCAGGTTGAGTACCTGTTGCCCATACCTCTCAATGAATGCCCATGAAGTGGGCAGGGACAGCTGCAAGTCATCACTCATCTTGAGTTGGCGATTGGAAGCGATTGTGGTGAGGACTGGATCGGGGAGAATGGTGGTAGTGGTAAACATTGAGTGTGGGAAGTCATGGCATTGAGTCTTGACACACCAGTCCCAGAGCACGTGACGAATATCTTGAAGGTGCTGTTGGGTGCGATGGCTGATGTGGGGCTTAGAATGGGGTGCATAGGGTTCAGCATCTGGCAAGTCGGGCTCGGAATCCGAGTCCGAGGAAAGGTCCATCTTGCAGTGGGGAGCAGGAGTCACCGTGGACCGGTTGCGAGCACCATCCACGGCTCTCATGCAGTATTTATGGAAGCAGGACAAGCTCACAAATGTGGGGTCATTATTGATGGCAGCGATCATCAGTTCCAGTACAAGCCAACGTATACTTGCTAGTCGAGCGCTTGTGAATGCTGAGATGGTGATTCTTGCTCTGCTCTCACATACACTGACATTGATGCTAATCTACACCAAGGCCGTCAATCTTGAGCCATTTGTCATTGGTTATATTACAAAGAGCATAGCCCTTGTCGGCAGGGGGGATAAGTACAAGGGTTATCGGTCCTGTGGCATCGCGTTCGGATACTCTCATTCATCTCACATTTCCTTTCTCCTTTTGTTGAAGGTCTGCATCTTTCGATCTCGGACCCACCTTGCCTGCTTATAACCCTTAGGCCATCATCGTGTTTATGGCCAGTGAGCACTGTGATGCGATATCGCGCGTGGACGACCTCATTACCATGGTCCACTTCAATTCGATATGTTATGTGGTTCATCCATGTCCTTGACCTGCTAACACACAGCAACCTAGTACTTTCTGGAACACCCTTCCATGACTTGGACTCAGTGGCAGAGTCTTGGTCTGTATTCCAATTATTTGTACTGGACCTGAGCATCAAACAGTGTGGAGGAGGCTCACCGCTGTTGACTGTCATAGTATGTGGTAGTCTATATACAGACTGTGCGTCCACAAACAGATCCAAGTTATATTGTCAAGAGCACAAGTCACAGTGAAAAAAAAGTACAAGGATGTAAAACCGAACGAGAATAGCAATCAGACCAGGGAAAGACGAAAATACTGTAAGATAGGGCGACCAACAAGATCAAACAAGGAGAATAACATACAAATGTGGTGCACATACACGCCAGCTGGCGAGATACATACCTCCCCCATTCACTTTTTATGCCCCATTGGAGATGATACTGCTGATACTCAACATGCTCTTCTTTCCTGGAACTCCAACGCCACATCCATCCTGTTCAAACAGTGCCCGCGAGAGTTGAATCATGGGATATCCCCTGCTAACAGATGCAGGCAGCAACACAGGCAAGGAAGGCGGTGACAACAAACCTGTACTCGCACCCCCACCGCCAACACCCCCGGAAGCATGTCTCAGCAGCGCGATGTAAGGAACTGAAGTTCCTTGTGGTCATATTCCATCATTCCACCGACTTCCACATCACTTCTAATCATATTCCGATGAATCCTAGTCCAACCCAATTCAATCCTAGTCCAACCCGATCCAATCCTAGTCCAATCCAATCCAATCCAATGCAATCCGACATTGTCTGTCCGTTTCCAGATCTCCATACGTGCAAGATCTATCTGGATCTTTGTTTTTCATTTGGATTGATTTCTTTTGGTTTCATTGAGCTTTCGTATCACTTTGACATAGGCCTAGACCCTTTCATAGTATTCCGCATGGTTTCTGTTTATCCGTGAAGGGACAATGTTCTTTTTCTTTTGCTTTGACGTACTTAGTTACCGATTGATATTTCCCTTATTAGGAAGAGTCTTGGGTGTTCCCTTGACTATAAAACCCCTGTAGTGCGATGGATAATACATCTTTGGCCCATGTGCACTGATCACCCATTTCCTTGCTGCAAAGCCGTGTCTTTGCAAACCTCGTCATTTTCCTGCTCATACCTGGTCCTCATCCTTGACCGGATCTCTCTTATCTCATCACCATCTTATCAAATCTGCTCTGGGTTTTTGAATTCCACAATTGAACGTATATTCCTACTTCCTTCTATCTCTACTTCGCTTTCCAGATCATTTTCTCATCATTTTTCTGGATCGGATTCGTCCGGGTTTACCCCTATCTTTCCGGATTGCTTTCCGGATTGTGTAGTCAGGTCCTTTGCCCCCACCAACTTCTTTAGGGTCCCTGGGACGAACCTATTCATACCCTTCTTTCTTATTTTCTAGTATCCCTCTTGCTATTGCAGCACAGACGGGACTAGTGTTTTACAGCGAGATGAATCATTTCTTGTTGCCCCAGTCCATGCATATGTCCTCCGCCATTGGGACCCCAGCCCAATGCCAATGGCAATGGTGCGCTGCTCGGGTATGCAGACCCAGGGTAACACACATTCGGTCCTGGCAAAACCACTCGCCCAGGATGCCCATGTCCACCCTGGGTATAATACTCTCCCAACGAGGTTGATCCGTGGCCTTGTACACCATACTCATATGGTGACCTGCCACTCCCCGAGGATGTGTAGGATGTGGTGTGTGTCAATGGTGGAGGTGGTGCTACTTGTGAAGGCTGAGTTTGCGCTTGGCCTGAAGTCCCTGCTAGGACACACGTACCAGACAAGACCTCTGCCATGCGGTACGATTGGATATGACCATGCTGGTTGGAGCAGTGGCCCAGTGGTCTCGCGATATGAGTAAGTAGGCTGAAACCCATCAACGGACTCCAAGCTCACTGGGTAATGCTAGATATGGAACTACCAGAATGTGATTGACTCCTGCCTAAGCCTTTTAACCCGTTGACTATGTCGAAGATCTCCCTCGTCCAGGATTTCATTCCCACTTGGTGCACCACTGGTGCAGTCGATAGTATGACAGTGACATTTAGGATGCGTGGTTTCCTAGCCAGCGATGTCAGCCAAGTGTTGTCCCTAGGCCATCTGCAAGCAACCTTGGGTGTTTGATGAAACTTTATCTTGGCGCCCTCTGCATTGTAAAGGGACGCATCACCTCTGAGCTATGTTGATACTACGCCAAACGGGAACAGGCATCTTCGTCTCGAGTTCTTCACTACAATAACAAGGCACTTCAATGTTTGCGAGTTCGTAGATCTATGTCGTTCACAAGAGTTAGCACCTAACTAATGATGTCAGGGAATCGCGTCCATTTACGGCAGGCCCTGGCCTGTTCTACACTTCTGTTCGACCAACGTGAGTGTTATTCATTGGCGCGCGGAGATAACAATGGCTGGAAACTAACTCACATATTCTATCGAGGATCAGAACGTGCATTGACATAGGACATTCAGAAAAGAAAGAAAGAAAGAAAGAAAGAAAGCAAGACACAACCAATAAAGTGGCATTGGCTGTGAGAGCGTTGTCGAAAGCAGGCAGCAAAGCATGTGCGGAAGGTCACATCTTTGTTACGAGATGCCTGTCCAACGAAGAAAAGGCATTTCCAGGTTGATCGTTCTTGTGAGACTTCTTCCATCTGAACTGGATCCATTGCTGCGTAACATGTCTCATGATCCAATTCCCTGCAGCACTGTTACAAGTGCCATGGATGATGGTACCTTGGAATATTGTAGTTTTTCAGATCTGGGAGCTGCAAGGTGCACCACGGTGTAAAACACTAGTCCCGTCTATACTGCAATAGCAAGAGGGATACTAGAAAATAAGAAAGAAGGGTATGAATAGGTTTGTCCCAGGGACCCTAAAGAGGTTGGTGGGGGCGAAGGACCTGACTACACTATCCGGAAAGGAATCCGAAAAGATAGGGGTAAACCCGGATGAATCCGACCCGGAAAAACAATGAGAAAAAGATCCGGAAAGTGAAGTAGAGATAGATGGAAGTAGGAATATATGTTCGATGATAGAATCCAAAAACCCGGTGACCTGCACCAAAATGATTGGATGCGGATACATAGTTATTGTATATGTGATGTTAGACATTTGACCCGAGATTTGAGTTTTTACCTTATTCCCACGGTCCAAATGCTTAGCTAATTGAGGGACATATAGACCATAGTGTCTAGTATGTATCCCTAATTTTCCTTATTTGTTCATTCACAGGTTGTGGAGAAACAAAATGTTTTCTCCCACCATACTTTTATTACTACCTACAACTACATAGTAAACCATTTTCTTAATATCTCTTTTACCCTCAAGTACTTAGCCAAGTGTCAGAGAAGCAATTGGAGCATGTGACCTCAGTTGCGAATCACCTGACTCAGATCATGTGACCTTGCACAGCATGAGTCATAATGAGTTAATATGAGTCAAAGTGAGTCAAATGAGGACTAGCCAAAGCACTGCCCCTAGACTAGCACAATGATCATGTGACCTGCACAGCATGAGTCATTGCCAAGCCAAAGGCTATTTTTAGCTCATTGCAAGTCATTTTCTGACAGGTTGAGTCAAAGTGAGTCAGTATGAGTCATATTTTCGCACAGCCACCTCGGAACCGAAGGTAGCACAGCCACATGTCAACTACTATATAAGGAGCGCGATTCAGCCCCATTTGGACAGTTCCCTCTTTTAGAAAAAAGGTTCCTATTCGATTGAACTCAATCAACAAGTGCTCACAAGTGCACCCCTCTATAAACAAACAGTGAGGCTGTGTAGAGTAATTCCCACGCTATAAATAGAGCTACTTAGACCCATAGTTAGGAGTATACTGTATCCCTTAGGATAGGGACAGTTAGGACACCTTTAGAGAGAAAACCCCAGAGCAGGTAATTAAAGGGAATAGATCCCCAGCTAAGTAGGGAGACCTAATAGTTCATTAGTACCTTGGGAAAGGGTTCTAGTGGAGCACATTTAAGCTGATTGCCAACTCCTTAGTGCATAATAGATTCAGTTTAGGAAAAGCTGTTCTATGTGACTAAGTGACGTGTGTGAATCAGTAAGCGAAAGTGAAGCATATTTACGCTACCTACCCAATTGAGCATTCCTAATCAACTGGAGCTAATTGGCAACCTAGGGAAGTACCCCTAGTTGCTATAGAGTACCCTCCTAGCAATCCGAGAGTTGTCTAGACCATTCCCCCAACTATCCATTGTACAATTCGTACACCACCCCAACTGAAATCCAGACCCTCAACAGTTTGCTGAACCCCCAATCACCCTCAACCTCATTGACGATTGACGAACAAACCACATACCTGATAGTCAACCCCTTTCTACGAGCTTGATACTTGTTTCTAGTACCAACTCGACCAGGGAAGAGTTTCCTCTTCACCTCACTAAAGGTTTACTACCTGTTGTAAGGAACTGAAGTTCCTTGTGGTAGTATCCCATCATTCCACTGACTTCCACATTACTCCTAATCATATTCCGATGAATGCTAGCCCAACCTGATTCAATCCTAGTCCAACCCAATCCAATCCTAGTCCAACCCAATCCAATCCGATGCAACCCGACATTATCTGTCCATTTCCGGATCTCCGCACGTGCAAGATTTATCCGGATCTTTGTTTTTCATTCGGATTGATTTCTTTTGGTTTCGTTGAGCTTTCATATCACTTCGACATAGGCCTAGACCCTTTCGTAGTATTCCGCATGGTTCCTGTTTACCCGTGAAGGGATGATGTTCTTTTTCTTTTGCTTTGACATACTTGGTTACCGATTGATATTTCCCTTATTAGGAAGAGTCTTGGGTGTTCCCTTGACTATAAAACTCCTGTAGTGCGATGGATAATACATCTTTCGCCCGTGTGCACTGATCACCCATTTCCTTGCTGCAAAGCCATGTCTTTGCAAACCTTGTCACTTTTCCGCTCATATCCGGTCCTCGTCCTTGACCGGATCTCTCTTATCTCATTGCTATCTCATCAAATCTGCTCCGGGTTTTTGGATTCTATCATCGAACATATATTCCTACTTCCGTCTATCTCTACTTCACTTTCCGGATCTTTTTCTCATCGTTTTTCTGGATCGGATTCATCCGGGTTTAGCCCCTATCTTTCTGGATTGCTTTCCGGATAGTGTAGTCAGGTCCTTCGCCCCCACCAACCTCTTTAGGGTCCCTGGGACGAACCTATTCATACCCTTCTTTCTTATTTTCTAGTATCCCTCTTGCTATTGCAGTACAGACGGGACTAGTGTTTTACACCGTGGAGATAAGATTGGTTGTCTGATAAGCGTTTCTTAGCGTTCCTACTGATCTTATCTAGAAAAAGACACTGGAGCAGATTTGATAAGATGGCGATGAGATAAGAGAGATCCGGTCAAGGACGAGGACCGGATATGAGCGGAAAAGTGACAAGGTTTGCAAAGACACGGCTTCGCAGCAAGGAAATGGGTGATCAGTGCACATGGGCGAAAGATGTATTATCCATCGCATTACAGGGGTTTTATAGTCAAGGGAACACCCAAGACTCTTCCTAATAAGGGAAATATCAATCGGTAACCAAGTACATCAAAGCAAAAGAAAAAAAACATCGTCCCTTTACGGGTAAACAGAAACCATGCGGAATACTATGAAAGGGTCTAGGCCTATGTCGAAGTGATATGAAAGCTCAATGAAACCAAAAGAAATCAATCCAAATGAAAAACAAAGATCTGGATAGATCTTGCACGTGCGGAGATCTGGAAACGGACAGATAATGTCGGGTTGCATCGGATTGAATCGGGTTGGACTAGGATTCATCGGAATATGATTAGGAGCGATGTGGAAGTCGGTGAAATGATGGGATATGACCACAAGGAACTTCAGTTCCTTACATCCGAGGAGGACTTTGAATACTGACTGTCCCCAGTCAGCTGGCAACTGTGAGGAGGAAAAGACTCTGGTGGAAGGAATGTGATGATGATGCATCCGGATAGGTGGTGCATGTGAAAGCGATACTGGATGAGTATAATGATGAATCGCAAAGGATGGAAAATAGCGCATCATGTTTGTCATGATATGGATGTCCTTTAGAGTTCTCCAGGAAGTCCTGCCAGTATATCCGTCCGATTCCGGTTCAGCTGATCCAACCCGTGTCCAACTCATACTTGGTATCCAAAGGTGTGAGTCTAAATGAAAGAAGGAACTTGAAAGCAAAGTAGAAAGTATAAGTACTGATGATATGAATGAATAAAAGGAATGTGATTGCATTACAAGGATCCGACTTGGCTTGTCTTCTTTGATCAACTTTTGCATCTACTCTCTCCAGCAGACTTGGGTTGAAATGAGAAACTACTGGAACAAGAAAAATACTGACAGGTAATGTGTGCTGTATCCTGAGCACATTCGAAGAGCAGAATGGTATGAATGCTACAAGTGGATACTACAGTACCGGATGAAATCCGGATTAGAATAGATGATGCTTGGACAAATGTCCAAGTAAAAACGGATATATAGGATGAAGTGGATTGTATATCTGGTTCGGATAAGCGTAAGATGATTGAATGTGAGCTCAAAAGTATAAGAAGATGTCAAAAGCACAATGCAAAATCAGATCTGAAAATATGAAAATAAAATGTGGAAAACTAAGAGGGTAGTCCTCTTTCCTGAGGAGGACTTTGAATGATGACCTCCTGGTCATCAGAATGATGCTCTGGGTATGATTAACACATCTGAGTTATAGTGGAAAGAATTGGAAATGGAAAAGTTCCCGGATCGAATGGGAAGTGACTCCAGATGGAAGGAATAAGCAAGATGGGGGCATTTCCCAGAGCGTGAGAAAGTTCTGGAAGTGGTTCCGGTGGATCCGACCAACCCGATGGTTCCGGGTACCAGAAGTGCATGGGAAAATGCACCAATGTTGGTGTGAAACAAGATTGGAGATACTGGCAGATTAGAGGGTGCAAAGGTTTCTGAGTATCCGGTGAGGGTAGGAAAAATTCTGGAAGTACTTCCGGTGGAATCCGGGTACTGAAAGTGTGTGGGAAAATGCACAGATGTTGGTGCGAAATAGAATTGGGGGTACTGGAAGATTGGATGATGTAAAGGTCTCTGAGAATCTGGTGAGGGCGGGAAAAATTCTGGAAGTACTTCCGGTGGATCCGACCAACCAGATGGTGGATCTGACCAACCCGATGGATCCGGGTCCCAGAAGAGTGTGGGAAAATCTCGAAGTTGTTTCAAATTGTTGGGGGGATGGGTTGAATCTGAGGGCTGTTAGTTTTGTAATATGGTAAGAAAAATATGGGTGGTGGATCCGGTGGACCCGATGGATCTGGGCACTGGAAGAGCGTGGGAAAAGGAGCGGAAGTGGCTTCCGGATGAGACGAAGTGAAATGACTACTTGAAATAGCACTTCCTATAGTGGTCGGGTCAAAAGTAAAAGGTAATGGTGAAGCAGACAATGGTATAAGTGGTAAAATAGTATCTTCACTGGCAATGGCAGGCTCTGGATCCGGGTCTTCTGGGTTTCCGGAACAATTGGCAGAAAGTAAAAGAACTTGTACTAGATGAGCAACAGATGTGAACTGAAAATAATGCGGATGTCTGAGAAAAAGATAACGCTATGCTAGCAAGTGAAGGACGAATGGTGAAACTATTAGATGAAGAAGTAGCAATAGTTGGATCTGACCCGGAAAGCACTGGATTGGCAGCAGCAGCCTTAGCTGCCTGATACATGAGCCAAGCCTCCTCTAGATATGTCCGAAAGTCTGGGTCAGCAGTGGTGTCTGAGGATGAAATACCTTCATTATCTGAGTCAAAATTGAAAACATCCGAGTCAATATCACGGATGTCAGAGGCATCCAATGGATCTGGGTCCGGATTCGTGGCTACTAGAATGTCAGGATGTCTAAATGTGTCAGCAGGCTCGCAGGGTGAAATGAGGAAGACTGAGGAAGGAATGGGTTTGTTATATGGCAGGGAAGGTATGGTTTGCAATACTGGCGGTTGACGAAACATAGACCTGGATAGAAGAAATTTAGCTGCTTCCAGAATGTCTTCCATGACATATGGATCATCCGGATGAACATCCGGCTTGACAATTGTGAGTCGATGTTGAAGGTGGTCGTGTACTGGATCCGGAAAGCCAATGAGAAAAAGAGGATCATGCTCAGGTTCAGAGAGACGTCTGTTAGCTATCAAACATGGGGATATGTGAAGGAAGGCTCGATGATACTCTCCCAGATCATCTAGGGAGTGCATGGGTGTTATCTGACGGTCCTGAACTATATGGATGAGATCTGTGTGGCAATATCGGTTAGTATCTTCACAACCCGGGTAATACTTTTTAACAGCCAAGATGAATGCATCCCAATCCGGAAGATGGGCAGATGCTTCCGGAAGTGTTTCCCAAAGCTCGGCTTCGCTTAGGTCAGCATATCGGATGACAAACCTAATCTTTCTTGCAATAAAGAGATCAGCACGGTTGCTGAGGATGTTGATGTCGTCGAAATATCTTGGGAGTAGTGCTGAGGTACCATCAAATACTGGTGCTTCGGGAGTGCCATGGATCGGCATGAGAAATGCAGGACTGGCCATTTTAGCCAGGAATCTAAAAAGAGTCTATGGATTGTCAGGGGTATGAAAGGGGGAGATGAAGAAATGGGAATGTGTTCGGATATATTGGCCGATTCGGATAAGAAAATAATAAGGGCAGTGCTAAAAAAAAACTTCAAGGTACCAGAGGCACACTAAAGTCTAAAGGACCCGGATGAACCTTGTCTGACAGAAATGAAGCGGGAAATTTTTGAGGGGGGATAGGAAAATGATATGAAGATGTGTCACCAAGAATAGAAAAATAGGTGTGTCAGTAAATCCTTCTAGACCAACTCTGAAGAGTCCCTCGTGGTGGGCTCCAGTTGTAAAACACTAGTCCCGTCTATACTGCAATAGCAAGAGGGATACTAGAAAATAAGAAAGAAGGGTATGAATAGGTTCGTCCCAGGGACCCTAAAGAGGTTGGTGGGGGTGAAGGACCTGACTACACTATCCGGAAAGGAATCCGGAAAGATAGGGGTAAACCCGGATGAATCCAATCCAGAAAAACGATGAGAAAAAGATCCGGAAAGTGAAGTAGAGATAGACGAAAGTAGGAATATACGTTCGATGATAGAATCCAAAAACCTGGAGCAGATTTGATGAGATGGCAATGAGATAAGAGAGATCTGGTCAAGGACGAGGACCGGATATGAGTGGAAAAGTGACAAGGTTTGCAAAGACACGGCTTCGCAGCAAGGAAATGGGTGATTAGTGCACACAGGCGAAAGATGTATTATCCATCGCATTACAGGGGTTTTATAGTCAAGGGAACACTCAAGACTCTTCCTAATAAGGGAAATATCAATCGGTAACCAAGTACATCAAAGCAAAAGAAAAAAAACATCGTCCCTTTACAGGGTAAACAGAAACCATGCGGAATACTATGAAAGGGTCTAGGCCTATGTCGAAGTGATATGAAAGCTCAATGAAACCAAAAGAAATCAATCCAAATGAAAAACAAAGATCTGGATAGATCTTGCACGTGCGGAGATCCGGAAACGGACAGATAATGTCAGGTTGTATCGGATTGGATTGGGTTGGACTAGGATTGGATCGGGTTGGACTAGGATTGAATCGGGTTGGACTAGGATTCATCGGAATATGATTAGGAGTGATGTGAAAGTCAGTGAAATGATGGGATACGACCACAAGGAACTTCAGTTCCTTACAACAGCTTATCATCTACAAGCTCACCAGTCTCCACTCCACCATTGGCAAAAGAGGGCTGACTCTGGATGCTCGTGTTTTCATTTAGTGGTTGTCATGACGCGTCGAACAAAGTGGGTATCTGCTAATAGATTTATGCACTGAAACCTATTGCTATTGTCATATGCGTGATCTAAGTCATAAGTTATGTCCGCAATAACCTGAACCGGCTGCTGGGACACCACGACAAAGACGAAAGGAAGGAGCCCACTGGAAAAAATGACTCATTGAGTATGGGGAAGTAAAGACCAGTGGCATGAAGATTGACAATGGATGGGGGGGTGCTGGTCGCTGGGGATCAGGCCCCAGATGTGACAGAGCTGGCATTAACGCGCCTGGATGGTGCAATGCTGGCACAGACATACAATGCTCATGTTCGAGTCCAATGTCGCATTGGTGGTGGACCTGCTTGGGGTGCTGGGGCCATACCCTGGAGGGGTTGTGTGGCCCATTATCATTCTTCCACAGGGCTGTGACCCAGCAGTATCATCAGGTCCATGGTTCATGGCACTGAGGGTGCAGGACAATACTTTGCTGGGGTATTTACTGTCTGGGACATCGAATCAGATTATAAAGTGTACCTCCTATGAAACAAGTCTAGCAAATAAGAGTCATTTCCCCATACCACACACTCTCACACTGTCATGCCTACTGGGGACACGTCTGCAGTGGGCTGTCTGGCACAGACAGGAGGGTATTAGGTGGCAATCTCTTGAGTTCACGCTTGCATTCCTGGAAAGAGTGCTAGATGTAGCATAGTCAGAATGTGTGGGGGATATAATATTTGTGGGTCAGGTGCTTGCAGTGATAGGACAGCGATTTGCACTGACTGTGACATTTGGAACCAGATTTGGTCACACATTCAGGGAATGGCATGGTGGGTCATCTGCATGATGTCTTGGAACCACCTTGGATATCTGCAACATCGATTGGAGACTCGTGAACTGCCTTGCGTGGCAGCAAGTGATCAAATAACAGCCCTGCAAAGGTGTACAACGGTTGACTTGCCTGCACCTGCCATCCCGATCGTGATGATAGTGTTGGGCTCTTTTTGTTGGGAAGTGCAAGAACTTGTGGCGGTCATGGTGAACATCATGGTTTGGCAAACCTACAGTGGCCAAGAAGAAGCAGCCTGCGAGCACGATGCATAGCTCAACCGGATTCATGTTCTGATGGGAGTGAATTACACAAATGAGAAAAAGTCAAGAACATCTTGCACAACAAGACCAATATGCAAAGTTCCGAGGCTTAGTTCAGGTACCCTCCCACTCAGCTCTAAATTTCTGTGGAATCTAAAAAAACATCATCACATCAGTACCCCAAAAGGAGGCGAAAGCACCACGATGTAAAACACTAGTCCCGTCTGTGCTGCAATAGCAAGAGGGATACTAGAAAATAAGAAAGAAGGGTACGAATAGGTTCATCCCAGGGACCCTAAAGAAGTTGGTGGGGGCAAAGGACCTGACTACACAATCCGGAAAGAGATCCGGAAAGATAGGGGCTAAACCCGGACGAATCCGATCCGGAAAAATGATAAGAAAATGATCTGGAAAGTGAAGTAGAGATAGAAAGAAGTGGGAATATACGTTCGATGATAGAATCCAAAAACCTGGAGTAGATTTGATGAGATGGTGATGAGATAAGAGAGATCTGGTCAAGGACAAGGACCAGGTATGAGCGGGAAAAAGACGAGGTTCGCAAAGACACGGCTTCGCAGCGAGGAAATGGGTGATCAGTGCACACGGGCGAAAGATGTATTATCCATCGCACTACAGGGGTTTTATAGTCAAGGGAACACCCAAGACTCTTCCTAATAAGGGAAATATCAATCAGTAACCAAGTACGTCAAAGCAAAAGAAAAAGAACATCATTCCTTCACAGGTAAACAGAAACCATGCAGAACACTACGAAGGGGTCTAGGCCTATGTCGAAGTGATATGACAGCTCAATGAAACCAAAAGAAATCAATCCAAATGAAAAACAAAGATCCGAATAGATCTTGCACGTGCGGAGATCCAGGAAACGGACAAATAATGTCGGGTTGCATCGGATTGGATCGGGTTGAACTAGGATTGGATTGGGTTGGACTAGGATTGAATCGGGTTGGGCTAGAATTTGTCAGAATATGATTAGGAGTGATGTGGAAGTCGGTGGAATGATAGGATACAACCACAAGGAACTTCAGTTCCTTACAACAAATCACCAGACTATGGACCGACCAGGAGTCGAACGAGGAATGCCAAGAGCATTGAACACATCGCGAGGAAAACACTACCCAATGTTACGCGAAGCGTACACAAAGAGAAGACTCGAAGGATTACCTCTCAGGTGGTACTCACGAAGAGACTCAGCGACTGAGAAGGTACGAGGGAGCGAAGGTTCTCGAAAGGACTCGGTCTCACGCGAAGAGACTAAACTCGAAGGATTAAGACAGAGGACTGAGTCAATCAGGACTCGGGGACTAAGGACGAGGGACGAAGGACGATGTGCAGAGTCAATCGGACGTCTGGACACAAGAGTACGCTTGAATTGCATAGAACGAGTGTAAAGAACTACAAGTACAGACGGTCAAGTATAAATACTAGGGGACGCGTCAGCGAAGAACTACAGAGAAGGTTGTGGAACGTTTAGGTAAGGGGACGCGTCACCTAGGATGTGGGGAAAACAAGGAACTACGAGACCGATGCAAGAGAATCAGCCAAGGAGAGACTTGTCCGAAGAACAAGAAGAAAAGCTAACGAAGAAGTCAAAGAAGTACAAACGTAGAATTGGTATTACTAATGAAAAGTAAACCGAGGTCCCATACCGTCCAAAGTAAACCTAAGAAAATAGGTACTTGTCGTGGGAAGCAGAAAAGGTAAACGCAACGATAAAGGAGAAAAACCGTAACATTACCCCCTTCGTACAATCGAACCCCAGGTTCGAGAAAGATGCCATTAGGTAGATTCGCCGCGGGGGAGGGAAGAAGAACCGAAGAGAATGGTGGATTGTTCGTAGGATAACGTCTCAAATGGACAGTCGTCTGCCAGATGTCCGTGTTGATTACAATGGCCGCATACTCGCTGAGGGCAAAAGCAACGTCCATGTCCCCAATGATGACAAAAGTCGCACTGCGATCGAAGGCAAGAGGACTGAGGGTGGCCAGGCGCAGAGAGGTGACAGATCGGGCAGGTGTAATCTGGGCAGTCCTCTCGATAATGACTGAGACGATGACACCGAAAACATTTGGAGGTAGCAGATGCAGGACGACGAGGGCGAATAGGCATGACACGAGTAGGGGCAGATAAAATACGACTACCGTCAGGAAGATACCGATAAACAGCTTCGACTGCAGCACGATGTTGTGCCATGAGATCTTCCGGAATTTCGTCAATCAAGGTGGGGGAGGAAGAAACCGCAGAGGGAGTGGGAGAGGAGATCCGGGTGACCAAAGCAGGAGCGCGGGAGGGAACCAGTATCGGCGTAGGTGGAGGCGATTGAGTGACAGGAGAGAGAGGGGGAGAATCTTCAACCGCAGGCAGTTGAGCACGTTCAAGATAGCGGTCACAATCCTGCATAGGTAAAGAAAGGTAGATGCGGCGGAAGGTGGGGTAAATGACGGCGGCGGGAAGACGTTCGACATACTGATGGAAACTGTAAAGATGAAGGATGGTAAGCACCCGTCGAGGGAGAGCGTCCAGGTGAAGACGGAGTGGAAGACCAAATTCCGGAGGGAGATCGCTAGGAGCCGCTTGGAAGTGATATCGTTGAGCAATGGAGATTTCATGGAATAAACGGACAAGTTCCTGAGTAACGACATCTTCCTCATAGAGAGGGAGGGCCTCGACGGCGCGGAGGAGGACGGGATTTGCGAGGATGGCGGTGTAGAGCATGTGTGCGGCGGAAATGGGTAATAAGGTGGGCGAGACTCGCCTGGATTGCAGAGGGGAGGTAGATACCGAAGAAGATGAGAGAGAAGAAGAAGCAACTGAAGATGAGAGAAAAGACATAGTAATCGTCAAGAAGGACAAATTCGAAATGAAACATATACTGGGGGGGTACTTCACGAAGAGACGCCGCTTCCCAGGGAAAAGGAAGAAAGAAACTAGGGACCTACGAAAGCTGATGAGTCCGTTTATAAGAAGAGAGAATATCAGGGGCATGGCGGAGATTGTTTTCGGGTTCCCAAGTGTTTTCGGCCAAGGAATAGCCTTTCCATGCAGTCAAGTACAGACGGCGACCTTTTGTACCTTTATGGGATACAATGTGATCAACTTTGTATTCTTCTTCGGCGTCAATCAGATCAGGTGGGGGTTGAGAGAAGGAAGGACCATATGCTTCGGTTTGTCGATAAGACAATAAGAGAGTGGCGTGGAACACATCATGGATTTTCCATGTGGGTGGAAGACGGAGTCGGTATGTGAGGGGCAATAGGACCTGAGAGATCTCGAAAGGTCCATGGCGTTTGGGGGCGAGTTTTCGGGAAGGGTATCCGAGACGAAGATTGGTGGCTTCAAGCCATACCTTATCTCCAACTTTCCAGGGAGAGAATTTGTGAGAAGACCTGGATATCATGATCCGACAGGCAGACTCATGTGCTGCAAGGGCTTCTTTCCGGGCGTTTTCCAAAGAGGACAAGTGACCTTCTAGGGCAGGAATAAACGTCTTGCCTAACAGGGGGTACGCACGAGGTTCATAGCCGTAAAGGAGGGAAAACGGGGATGTCTTGGTGGAGCTATGAGGGACAGAATTGTGAACGAACTCGGCGGAGGTTAGGAAGTTTACCCAATCATTTGGGTTGTTGGAGCAAAAGATGCGAAGATATGTTTCGATCTCCTGATTGGTCCGTTCAGTTTGGCCATCGGTCTGAGGGTGATAAGCAGTGGAGAGTTTGACGTCATACTTTAGGAGGCGAGCTAGCTCTCGAGCGAAGGCAGAGGCGAACTGAGGACCATGATCAGAGATGATAGCATCGTGGAGACCGAAGCATTTGAATACAAAGTCAAAAAAGAGTTGGGCTATCCCCTTGGCATTGATGGTTTTGGAGCAAGGAGCGAGAATTACCCCCTTCATAAGGCCATGGTCGACCACGACCATCAAGGAATCAAAGCCGCAAGAGATGGGGAGGTCGGTGACAAGGTCGACAGAGAGCTGGCGGAAGGGAATAGAGGAAGACGAGGAAATGGGGAGAAGAGGCGGGGCGGTCGGGTGGGTAAGAACCTTATTCTGCTGGCAAACAGAACATCCGGCAACAAAGTGAGAAACAAAAGAAGCAAGACCCGGCCACCAAAAGTCTCGTTCGAGAAGGGCCTTAGTACGAAAACGTCCCAAGTGTCCGGAAAGCGGGGACGAATGGATGGAATGAAGTAAAGCAGAACGGGAGGACGGAGGAATGTACATACGACCTTTGAAATATAAATGGCCATTATCGAAAGACCAGTCGGAAAGGGAAGAACGAGGAAACAAAGGAGAAGCATCATCAAGGTTTGCAAGGGCACGAAGGACAAGAGGGTCAGACGAAGAAGAATTCCTAATATGATTAGCAAGGGAGAGATCGAGGGCGTTAATAACAGCGGGGTCAGGAACAATAGAAGAATCAACATTGTCAAGAGAAATATCGACCGGGTCATGGCGAGAGAGAGCGTCAGCCGGGGCCATCTGGGTACCAGGGAGAACTTTCCAAAGGATGTTGAAGTCCTGAAGGAAAAGGGACCAGCGAGCTTGGCGACGAGAGAGTTTTCGTGGATCTTTAAGATAAGAAAGATTCTTATGATCGGTGATGACAGTGACAGGGTGAGTGGTGCCACAGACATAGTGTCGCCACTCAGTGAGGGCAAGGATAACTGCAAGGAGCTCACGGTCATAGATATCATAGTTTCATTCAGTGGGAAGAAAGGTACGAGAGAAATAAGCGCAGGGGTGGAGATCTCCATTGGTATCGGCTTGGAGAAGGACAGCGCCAGCGGCGAGGAGAAAGGCATCGGTCATGATGGAGAATGGACGGGTGACGTCTGGGATAGCAAGGACAGGGGCAGTAGAGAAGGTGCATTTGAGAGAATCGAAGGCCCGTTGTTGTAGGGAGGTCCAGAGCCAGGGTTGATCCTTTCGGGTGAGTAAAGTTAGGGAAGCAATGGTGTTGGAGAAGTTAGGGATAAACTTTCGATAGAAATTGGCGAAACCCAGAAAAGATCGAACGCCTTTGACGGAGGTAGGGGGTTGCCAATCACGAATAGCAGCGACCTTGACGGGATCCATGGCGACTTGCCCTTGACCAATGATCATGCCAAGGAATTCGATACGAGGGGTGTCGAAGGAGCATTTGGATATTTTAAGAGAAAGATTATGTTCTCGAAGGCGTTGGAGAACACGACGGGTACGTTCATGATGGAGGGTGAGACTACCATTGGTATGGACGCCAAGATCATCCATATAAACTTCCAGCCAACCTTCAGCAATCATGTCGGCGAAGATATGGTTCATGAAGGCTTGAAAGGTGGGGGGAGCATTGCAAAAACCGAAGAACATCACAGTGGGTTCATATAGACCAAACGGAGTAATAAAAGCTGCCTTCCACTGGTCAGCCTCTTTGATTCGAACGTTGTTGTAACCCCAGCGAATGTCGAACTTGGTGAACCAGGTGGAGCTCTTCATTCGATCAATGAGAGGAGGAATGAGGGGAAGAGGATACGCATTGCGGACAGTGTGGGAGTTGAGATATCGATAGTCCTGACAAGGGCGAAGGGATCCATCCTTCTTTGGGACGAAGAAGAATGGAGCTGCTTGGGGAGACTTGGAAGGAATGATACGTCCGGTCTTCAAATGTTCGTCAATGAAAGCTCAGCAGGCGTCTTGTTCTTTTGGGTTCAAGGGGTAGACTTTGGCAATTTTCGGAACAAAGGAAGGCTTAAGTTCAATTGTGTGATCGAAGGAACGATGAGGAGGAAGTTGGTTATAAGTTTTCTCAGAGAAAACATCTTCGAAATCCTTACACCAAGAGGGAAGAGAAACCTCTGATGACTTATTTTCTTGGGCAAGTTGGGTGGATAGAGTAATCTTGTTGATCACCTCGCTAGAAGATTCCTGGGGGAGGTACTCACTAGGAGACGCATCAACCCCATTAGGATAACGTTCAGTGAAGAGGGAGGAGATCTCTTCGTCCACGTCTAGACCAAGGAGGTGAAGGAGGTAACGGCAGGGAGGTTCTTCGACAGGGGAGATAGGAATGTCCAGTGGGGGAAACTTGATGGTGTGAGATCTCCAGTCGATCTCAGGATTTCGGGTCTTAAGCCAAGGCATACCTAAGATAATTTGTTTTCGCTTGAGAGAGACGACCATAAGCTCAATATACTCGGGTCATTTGGCGATGTAGACAAGGGGTTTAGCTTTCCAAAGGATGGTACCTTTCTTGTTCAAAGTCCCATCGACATTGTAGGCTTCGACGGGTCGAGGAAGACATTGCATTGGGAAATTCATAAAAGAAAGAAGTCCGAGGTCGATGAAGTTTCCGGTGGCGCCGGAATCAATGAGGGCTGTGGTTATGACGGTTTGGTTTCCGACCTGTAGCTTTACGGGAAAACGAAGAGTACGTTCATTTCGAGGTGCTACAAGTACATGGTGAATCGTATGGGAAGAAGACGTCGAGACGACTTCCCGGTTTAAAAATCCTGATTAATGTTCACAGCCGCGACTTCCTCCTTTGCGGGTTCGGGTTCCTCATAGCACATCTGGAGAACTTGGAGGATCTCGCCTTCGTTCCTTCCTTGAGTTTTAAGGGAACTGACAAAAGAGGAAAGGGCAGAAGGCGTTTCAGCAGGGGGAAGGGATGAGGAAGAGGCTGGAGTTGTCTCGGCGGTTCGAATATTCTGAGGGCGAGCGGGAGGTCGAGGGACGTTGTTCCTAGATTGGCGGCATTGGTTGGCGTTATGCCCAGTGTTGCGACAGCGGAAGCATCTACCCTCTCGGATGCATTTAGCATGATCCTGAGGGGTGAGCTTGGCTAAGGTGATGGCATCTACGTCCATGACATTGGGGTCTCGGGGGGAAGAGGAAGATCGAGAAAAGGTGTAGGGCTTGCCTCCTTTGAGGGCAAGGATACGCATCTTCTGTGCATGGAACGTTTTGGCTTTCTCGATCCATTCCTTGACAGTGATGGGGATGGTTGCCATGGAGAGGATCATGGTGGCGAGTTGTTGATCAAGTCCGAGGGAGAACTGGTCAATGAGGGTGATGTCGTCAGTGATTCCTGCGCGGGAGGAGAGGTTCTGGAAATCAGTGATGTATTTCTGGAAACCATCGTCTGAGACTCCATCAGGGTGGCGAAAAGACTTCTGAACAAGTTTCGAGAGCTCGTGGCGGGCAGTGGCTTTGGTGTCAAAGGGGAAGAACGTGGATTCGAAGTTTGCAGTGAATTTATCAAAGGTTAAGTCCGCAGGGTCAGCATTGGTGTCGGACATTTTGTCGTACCACATCTCGGAGAAGGAAACTCCTCGTCCTTGGCTCATCTTGTTGAGCGTGGTCATGATTCATTGGGAATCGAGGATGTACAGGTCTTTGTTGATAGCGAAGTACACACGCATGGCTTTAATCCATCGTGTGGCGTCAGCGGGTTCACCGGAGAAATCAGCGGGGAGGGCCGCTTTGAGTTCAGTGACACGAGACATGGGGGCAGGGGGTGGTACGTGAGACGATGGGTTCGCTGGGGTACGAGGGGAACAATGTTGCTGGGGGGTACTGGGCCCAGGAGTTACTAGGGGTTCTGGGGCAACTGTGAATTGGTCGACTTCTATATCAGAAGTATGGTCGTCAGGCGGGAGTCCAAAGCCACGACGAATAGCACGGTCTGCTCGATCGAGATGGTGGGAAATTTTGCTAGTGGGAATGTCCTACTCCTAGATAGGAGGGACAAAAGGTTACACTCGTTCTTTTGTTACGCGAAGCATACACAAAGAGAAGACTCGAAGGATTACCTCTCAGGTGGTACTCACGAAGAGACTCAGCGACTGAGAAGGTACGAGGGAGCGAAGGTTCTCGAAAGGACTCGGTCTCACGCGAAGAGACTAAACTTGAAGGATTAAGACAGAGGACTGAGTCAATCGGACTCGGGGACTAAGGACGAGGGACGAAGGACGATGTGCAGAGTCAATCGGACGTCTGGACACAAGAGTACGCTTGAATTGCATAGAACGAGTGTAAAGAACTACAAGTACAGACGGTCAAGTATAAATACTAGGGGACGCGTCAGCGAAGAACTACAGAGAAGGTTGTGGAACGTTTAGGTAAGGGGACGCGTCACCTAGGATGTGGGGAAAACAAGGAACTACGAGACCGATGCAAGAGAATCAGCCAAGGAGAGACTTGTCCGAAGAACAAGAAGAAAAGCTAACGAAGAAGTCAAAGAAGTACAAACGTAGAATTGGTATTACTAATGAAAAGTAAACCGAGGTCCCATACCGTCCGAAGTAAACCTAAGAAAATAGGTACTTGTCGTGGGAAGCAGAAAAGGTAAACGCAATGATAAAGGAGAAAAACCGTAACACCCAAAGGGGAGGCAGCACACGAGTCCTTCACAGCGTGCTGCAATTCAGGGTCAAGTCATGCGACCAGCGCTGCTGAGTGTCAAATTTGACTGATCATCTGCAGCAATAAGTGGGTGGTTGGTGGCAATGCTGCTAGACATTGCTCACCTTGCTGTTTATGATTAAATACACAAACCCATCAAGAGGATAATAAAGATCGTGGAGCCAGGGGTGTACAAAGACAAGTTTCCCAGGCTTGGTCAATCTCCATCAGAGGAGTCAACAAAAAAAGAGGAAGCAGTGAGAATGACAGAAATTCAGTATGGGGCGGATAAGACATGAAGCAAGTTGGTAGTTGGAAATTGTGCCAGTCAGAGGAAAAAAGGGGGAAATTCATCAGATAGAAGGATGAGAATACCTGAAGACGAGGAGTTAGATGATTTCAGTTTGACATGGAATTGAAACTTAGATCTGCATTTCGGCAAGATTTGAGACATGCGTACGAAGGAAGAAGAAATATAGCAGGCAGAGGATCAAGCTGAAGATAAAAGCTGTTGGTGGCAAATGTGAATAGAATTCCATTTGGGATGAAGTCGACCCACTGTGAACAATCAGCAAAGCTGGGATTTCTTAGACAAGGATGTAGTCTTGCCTTGGATGAAGGAAGTTGAAGTCAATCCAGGCCATTCAAAGGACTCGGGGAGTCGGCGTTTATAACATCGGTATGTAGAGGGGGGGGTGAGCTGACTTTCAAGATCATATGTGGGAAGAGGAACAGCGCGATAGTTGGACTTCATCTTCTCTAATTCTTCAGCAGCTGTGTCACTTTCGGCAGGCTAGTCATCCAATGAGATGGTTCCTGGTGGAAGTTATAAATGAAAAGATGGGAAGTGCGGTATAGAAAACCATACCACAGGTCTCTTCCTCATCCACATCTGTAGAGATGCACTAGGAAGTTTGCATGTAGGTGAAGAATGGCAAGACACTTCCAGATCACTAGTGAGACAGACAGCAGCTGGTGTTCATTGGTTTCCCAATGACTACATACTGATACTGCACAGTGAATGCAGTAGAGGCAGGCCACTGCATACTCACTTGCTAGCTGGAACATGCCTAGGAAGGTGGGTGAATTGTATGAAAGCATGAAATTGTCTGCCAAGCAAGGCCATTGCCAATGAGGGCAGCAATTCCCAGTAAGCACATCATGTGGGCTGATCACATGCAATGAAAACAGCGCAAGGAAAGACCTTGCAAGCAAAGTAACTCTGGAAAACATTCTTGGCCTCTATCAGCCGAAAACAATGTTGTTCAATGTGTCTGTGAGTGCCCCCACTAGTGTCGCTCGACCCAAATCCTAAGCCCTAGTGATAACTACTCTCTTGCTCCGACTGCATCAAGGGCACCAACTTTCACCCTACAAACCATGGGTACTCACTGGCCTCTACAATGGCTCGGTAAATATCTACAATCACGAGATGGGCACATTGGTGAAGACATTTGAGGTGTCCAACATCCCCATCCATTGTGTCAAGTTCATCCCACGTCAAAACTGGTTCATTGCTGATTTGGATGACTTTCAGCTCTGCATCTTCAATTACAACACGCACGAGAAGGTTGTCTCATTCGAGGCTCATCCGGACTATATTCGATGTCTTGTGGTGCATTTAATGGCAAGCATCATGTTGATGGGCAGCAACGACATGATGATCAAGGCTTGGAATTGGGATAAGCAGTAGAAGTGTATTCAGGTGTATCTGCTCCTTTCAATGTATGAATGCTGTCGTGTGTGCATGTGGATGCGAACATGGTGTTGATTTTTTCTTAGGCTCAATAGATATACAATGGCCACACACACTACATCATGAACATCATGTTTAACCCAAAAGACACCAACACATTTGCATCTGCCTGTCTCAATCAGACAGTCAAGATGTGGTCCCTTGGTTCCACACATGCCAGCTTTACAATGGGCACTCATGACAAGGGGGTCAACTATGTCAATTTCTATCCCAGGCCTGACAGGCCATACCTCATGAAACAACCCTAAAGTGTAGCTTCCTTAGGTTGCCAAAAGATGACTTGGACTCGAAAGTGAAAAGAGATAAGGCTTGTCGGGCCAAGTAGAGTCCTTCTTATAGTGCTTAGGGGAAAACACCAAGAGAACTAGACTGGAGTTCTCTGGTGGCAGCATCGAGCCTTAAGTACCTACTAGAGGTATGTACATGTTGTGACCATATCTAACGATCTGGGAACAAATGGAGAAAAGGGCATAGGATGGAATGGAAGTGAAACATGTGAGGCCAACACGCAGTGTGGCAGAATGGAAGAGAAGCGTAACACAAGTGAAACGCGTGTATCAAGGAACGGAATGGAAGTGTGATCAAACGCTTTCATGAAGAGGTGAAACATAAGGGAGAACGGAGATGAAACATAATGTGCAACAGGAAAGATGAGAAGTCTCGTGCGTGAAACGGAGTGAAGGAAGTGAAGAGCGACTAATACGCACGAGAGGGAGCGAATATGCGAGTACGAATAGATAAGATTAGATTGTCTGTTGTTATACGTGGAAAATGTTAAGTCCAACTGAACATAGGGGTACGAGAATATACCGATTGTAACACTACCCCCCTTCTAGGGATCGACTTCCAGGCGATTCAAGAGTGGTGACTTTGTTTCAGGTATAATTCATGTAGGGGTTAAATAACTTCTCGAACTGGGTGAAGGTCATGGACAGTTTTCGTGGGGCATTCGGGTGGAGGATGTGGAATTCGCGGATGACGTCCTGAGTGCCAGATAGATTCCCGAGTGGTTCCCATGTATGATCTGTCTCTTCAAAGCCTTTCCAATGCACCAGATATTCGAGGCGGTGTCCCTTCAAGCGGGAATCGACCAAATAATCTACTTCGTGAACTTCTTCGCAGGTCTTCGGTGATATCAACCGGGCCAGGGCCGGATGACGGGTTGACCAGGCAACCTTTCCTTATATGGTTTGACGCGAAAGATGTTCACAACATTGTGGATTTTCATGCCGCACGGAAGTCTAAGCTTAACCGCATTGGGTCCCATGAGTTCCAAAATAGGGAAGGGGCCTAGCCACCATTCCGTTAACTTCTTAGATTGGCGCTGACCTGCACGAAACCAGTTTCATACATGCACATAGCAAAGCAGTGATCTGAGAAGTGGAATCCACACAGCTTCCTGTGGACAATACCCCTTGATACCATAGGGAACAATAGCCCCTATCATGAGCTACATACTCCTATTTTTCCAGATTTTTCCACCTACTGGTTATTGAGATATTCATTAATCTCTCTAGTCAAACCCTTACACTTACACATTTGTACATAGTGAACTATTTCCTTGATTTCTCTTTATTTATCTGATTACTTAGCTAAGTGCCAGTGAGACGAAGTGATCATGTGACCCTTAGCTACCATGTGACCTTGTCCCCATTAGTCTGTATAGCCCTGCACAGCATAGCCAGCCTCTTTGGCAGAGCATTCCAAATTTGGACTCCTTTGCTCAAAGTGCTTCCCCTTAGTGTGCCTGGGTTTGACAGCTTGTGCCTGGCATTAGTAAGTGAATGTGCCTTAATTTATAAGCCACCAAGCCCTCTGATTGGCTAGCATAGCCTCCTGTATTTATGTATATAAAGGGGAGCATTCTGGCCTGCAGAGAGCATCTCATCTTCTACCTTAGATAATCTCATCTGATAAGAGATCCCCTGGGAAACCTAATAAGACCTAATAAGGCAAGGTACCCCAGAGTGAAGTAAATAGGACTTTAGATCTACTACTAGGCTATTAGAACTTGTACCTAAATAAAGGACAAGTATCTAAGACTATTCTTTTGGGAGAAACCCCTTTTTGGGCAACAAAAGGCATCTGGTCCCTATTAGTAAGCAACCTAAGCGTCCTGTAGTACCAAATAAGGACTACACTTCACCTCTCTAAGCCAGACTTGCCTGCCCCTTAGTTGAGACAATAAGATTGAGTTATAATAACCCTTCTGAGTCTACTGAGTGTATCGCCAAGTCAACTACCAACCCGTGACTGAGCATCTGGCCATCATTAGGACGACCTACCTATAGGACTCCTACCCTTACCTTGCCTAGACTTACTATCCTAAGGGATTAGCCTAAGTCTACACTTTCAACCTTTAGTTGTAACTCCTTAGTACACTAGAAGACTGAGTTTGCTATAACCGGCTGAGTGACTAAGCGACCTGACACGACCCTTTGCTTACCTAAGCACCACTTCTGGACACAATATTCCCAGGAGTTACCTACACTGAATCCATTAGCATTAGGCGAGACCTAGGCCAAGTTCCTAAATTACCCACCTCTCATACTATCAAAGTACAACTTTCCACAGGTTACTAGGCAGCCTATTGCCATTAACTTGAGCCCATTAGGTGTGTAATTCACCTAGAATCCCCCTTACTAACCAGACTTTAGGCTGAAACGATCTTTAACAACCAATCTGTAAACTTACGTGGAGGATTGGTGAACAAACCATGGCTCCTGGTACACTAAATCTCCCCCTTTCCCTATTTGGACTATATCCATCTCTCCTAAACTCCGCCAAGGGTAGACTACTCATACCTCCCTTGAGCAAAGTGTTCTAGCCCGTGGAGACAAGACACGTTGTCTGGGGACCACCGATTTTTGGTTGGTTCTTCATCGTCTTGTCTAGAAGGAAGACAGCGCATCAAGCGCAGGTTATCTGTGGCTAACCAGACCTTATCTCCGACCTCATATTGTGGAGCTTCGGACCGGTGTTTGTCCACTTGAGCTTTCATACGCTCTTGGGATGCCTTTAGACTATTTCTTGTTTCCTCCAAAGTCTTGCTCATCAAATCGGCAAACTCCGTAGTGGCTGGCACTTTGGAGACACGTTGTTCCACACCCATATGGGGGACATACAAACATGTGACTTCGAATGGGGTTTTCTTTGAAGATGCCGAGATCTTCGAGTTATATGAGAATTGGGCGATTGGAAGCCAGTCCGACCATTCTTCCTGCTTTTCGGTGCAGAACATGTGGAGATACTGCTGGAGATCTCGGTTCATGCGTTCCGTTTGACCGTCTGTTTGCGGGTGGTGTGCAGTGGATAATTTAGATTTAATTCCGAGGCGAACACAAACATCTTGCATAACCTGGGAAGCGAACTGTGGTCCGCGGTCCGATACAATCGAACAAGGGAGACCATGATTCTTCCAAACATGATGGAGATATAATTTAGCGGTGTCCAGCACTGTGACTGTTTTGTTGCATGGAATAAATACGGTTTCTTTAGAGAATCGATCTACAATGACAAGGATGGAGTCGAAGCCACCAGAGGAGGGAAGATCGGTAGTGAAGTCGGCGGATACGTCCTGCCACGGACCGTCTGGGATAGGAAGTGGGATTAATGTGCCTGCCAGGGCTTTGTTACCTCCTTTCATGCGTGCACAGCGATCGCATCAAGCGACATAATCTTTGACGTAAACGGTCATGTTGGGCCACCAGTAGCTTCTCCTGAGAAGTTCTATGGTCTTTTCATAACCAGGGTGACCAGCGACTGGGGAGTCGTGACATGTTTTCATAATAGATAGGCGAATGGTTTCGTCATCAGGGACAAAGACTTTTCCTTCTTGGGTGCGTAAGACTTCTTCAACACGGCATACTCCGTGCTTGGTGCATAGTTCCTTAACTTCGCTCTCTTTGAGCACATGTACTTTCTTCTTAATGTTTTGTAAGATTTGTTCGCCTTCATCGTGGATTGCAACCGGGATGGTCCGTATCCACTCCGGCGGAATCATCGTGATTCCTTCATTGTCGTGTTCTATACCGATTGTGTGGTCTTCTCTCCTAGAGAGTGCATTGGCTTTAACGTTGGTAGCTCCAGGCTTGTAGATAAAGACGTAGTTGAACTGTGAGAGCCATTGCCACCATCGGGCTTGTCGGCGATTCAGGTTCTGCGACTGCATAAAGTACTTTAAGTTGGCGTGGTTGTTCCAGATCTCAAACTGGTGACGGGAGCCTTCCAGATAGTGGCGCCATATTTCCAATGCTTGGATAATGCTCAGCATTTCCTTATCAGCAATGGGGTAGTTTCATTCTGCGGGCGTCATACTGTGACTGGAATAGGCAACGGGGTGCCACTTGTCTTCTTTTAATATAGATAGCACAGCCCCTGTGGTGTAGTTGGAGGCGTCGGTTTCAAGGCAGAATTGACAATCAATGTCTGGGAATGCCAAAACGGGTGCTGTGGTAAAACGTTCTTTAAGCGTGTCAAACGCAACTTGTTGTGCTTCTTTCCACTTGAAGGGTTGGTCTTTCTTTAATAGATCATTCAAGGGACGAGCGTGCTGCACATAGTCCTTGATGAACCTTCGGTAGAAATTGGCGAGTCTGAGGAAACTTCGAACTCCTTTGACGTTTTTGGGTTCTGGCCATTTCAAGATGGCTTTGACTTTGGAATCGTCCATTCTAATTCCGTTGACACTGACCATCATGCCGAGGAACTCGACTTCCTTCTTGGAGAAGAAACATTTTTCTGGTTTAACGAAGAGATCATTTTCTTCTAATCTCCGCAGTACTTTGCGCACGACTCTGTCGTGTTCATCTTGGTCGTCTGTTTTTGTGAATATCATAAGGTCATCAATGTAGACCACGATTACGTCTTCCATATCAGCGAATATCTTGTTCATCATAGCTTGGAAAGTGCCGGGGGAGTTGCATAGCCCGAAGTACATGACTAAGGGTTCGAATGCTCCTTTGTAGCAGATGAAAGCGGCCTTCCATTCATCGCCTTCTTTGATACGGACATTGTTGTAGCCCCATCGAAGATCCATCTTCGTAAATAGCTTAGCCCCTTTTAATTTATCAACTAGTTGGAAGATTAAGGGCAGCGGGTAGTTATTCTTAACGGTGTGTTCGTTTAGGTAGCGGTAGTCCTGTATCATGCGTTTCTTGCCGTCTTTCTTAGGGATGAAGAATACTGGTGAGGTTTGAGGGGATTTGGAGGAACAAATGTATCCTTTGGCCAGCTGATCATCTAGAAAAGTGGCGACTTCCTCCTGTTCTGTTGTGGATAAAGGGATGGTATGCCCCTTCTTTGGTTGGAACGTGTCTTTCATATCAATGGCGTGATCCCACGGTTTTCTTATCGGCATCCTTTCAGATTCGGCTTTACTGAACACTTTTAGATAATCATGATATTGTGGTGGAACAAGTTGCTCTACCACGGGGTCCGTTTTTGACTTCTTTTCTAGAGTGCGGATAGTGGCGTGGACCTGGTATTGGATGTCCTCTTCTTCCTTTTCGATCATACGAACGAAGACTGGCTTATCTTGGAGGGTGTGATAGTGCCTGGGGCAGTATGTCATTCGTACAGAGCCCTTGACCCAATCTATTTCCGGATTGTGGCGTTTTAGCCAAGAGAATCCGAGGATCAGAGCGTTCTTTCCGAGGTCCGTGACTTCTGCTGTGACTTTCTCATGGTGACCCTGGTACTGGATCATAAGATCCACAGAGTGCGTAATGTTTCCTGCAGAGTTCTTTGTTCTGTCCACATTAAAAACGGGGATTGCATGTCATAACTTAGATAGGGGGAGTTTGAGCTTCTCCGCCCAAGATCTGTCAATAAAGATCACGTTTGCACCACTGTCAAGCAGGGCGTCGACTTTCATAAGGGAGTGACGTGTGCTCAGAGGCACAACTTGGATTGATAACATAATTTCCCACGTAGGGCATAGGCTTCATACAAATGTGTCTTCCGGGATTTCGGGGGAGAAGGTAACTGAAGGATGAAGTTTGGGAATGTTTTCTTCTTTCGGGAAAGGGGAATCAAGCACAGGTTTAATGTCCCTGCCGTGCTCCACAGGAGGCACCCCTGACATATAGGTAAATGGAGATCCACCAGCTGAGTCATTGTCATCCGACTCCTCAACCAGTAGGGGAGAATACTTATTTGAGAAAGAACCCTTGGAACACCCAGATACGTTCCACGGGCTCAAGCTTTTCCTGACTTCTTGCACATAGCCTCCTGGTCTTTGAACCAAGCGGCCGCTTCTTCAAAACTCATACCTTTTATGGACTTCGAGAAGTCCTATGCTTTTCCTTTGGATTTTGAGGTTTGTCGGACCTCGCGATTGTCGTCACTTGTGGTGCTTTTTGCGTCATCCCAGGACATGTTGACTTCACGTGCATTGCGGCTGCTTCCTTTCTTGCAGCCCTTCTTGTGTTGGCCGCCTAGCCATTTGCAAAGGGGGCAGGCGACAATCGGCTTTTTACAATTCTTCGTAAAGTGACCTTTTTGGCTGCAATTGTAGCAACCCTTGTTGGTTGCGCTTATGTCCATGGCGTTGGGGTCTCGTTTATTCTGTGGAGCCCCTTGCCACTTCTGGGTTTTACCCCTGGTAAAATCAAGGGATTCTTGGGCCGTTCCGACCCTTCGGATTTCTTGAAGATAAAGAGCCGGTGAGGCTCATCGGTTTCCTTCTCTGAATATTTGAGCAATTATTGCTCCTCATGTGTTCTTTTCCAGAAGTTCGACTGCATGTGATGCGTTGATATTGGCTTGGCGGTACAGTGCTTCCCATCGGATTATAAAATCATCCGTGGGGGAATCTCCTTGATAACATTTGTTTAGTTGGGCGTGTGCCCAGTCTTTTTGGTTGGTGCTCCTAAAGAGCCCTTCAACTTCTGTTTCCAGCGTTTGCCAGTCGTATGCCCTTCCTTGGACGAGGCGTGTCTGAGCAAATCCTCCCGCCTTGAATCCTTTCAATCTAGAGAGGACAGCGACTACTGCCTCATAGGATGCGGGAGCAATGGTGTTGGCATTGATTTCAAGCCAGGCCTTCATCTTGGCCCACCATTCCTCAAATTTTGCTTTTGACCTGTCATATTCTCCGGGGTCCAAAAAGACTTCTACTCGTTGTGAGGTGCCTGCAGCTGGGGCAGCTGCTCCTGCTGGTGCTGCGGCTGTGAGGGCGTTGACTCGTGTGGTCAGCTGGTTGTTTGTGTTTGTTAGCTGTGTTACTTGGTTGATGAGTGCTTGTATATCTGCGGCGCGGTCATTGAATTCTTGTAGGACTGCCGCGATCTTATCCTCCCATGGTACTGTGGCGTCTGCCAATATTTGATTGATTCTTTGGGACATGATAATATAATGGAGGGGGTGGTTTCTCTACTTTGTACGGTAGCGTTCTGGTTTTTGTAGAGACTTGGGTGCTCGTAAGGTAATTTGAGAGTAGAGGGGATCGCCTTCCTGATCTCTCGTAATTTGACGGTGTGCTATTTTCTTTCGTTTAACCGTCTTCTTAATTTCTGGCTTAGGTTCCTCTTCCTCACGTTCTTTCCTTTTGCGGCTATGCTCCGCGATTGGTGATGGTGTGAGGGGGCTTAGTGGTGATAACTCTCTGGGGTCTCCGTATTGCAGTTCTTCTATGGAGGGTGACAGGTGGCACGCTTCTTGGAGTGATGGACGAATGTGGACGGATAAGCCGACGTCCGAGTGGTGTAGTGGGAGGTCGTTTGGATCTATGGAAAGATCTTCCGCTGCTGAGTGCTGGGATACTGTCTCGGTGGATGAGGCATCGAGGTCTCCCAATTCTAACTTGAATGCTACCTGTCGTACTGCGCTCTCCTCGTCTGGAGTGAAAGAGAAGTCGGATGGTTGCAAATCTGCTTGTAAGTGTCTTAAGAAGTCTGTGGCTGCAGAGATTAATTGTGGTGGTGGCAATGGGTTCCTTTCCACGCCCTGTGAGCCTGCCGATTCTGCTGGCGAGGCTGTTTGCTCTCTTACTGGTTCCAGCTCAGTTACTTCTGCTGATGCCGCGTATAAGGGGTTAGATGGGCCAGCTTGACCCGAGTTAGCAGGGAAAGAGCGAAGGGATCGATGGAAGGTAATCGGCACTGGCTCTACTGTAAGCTCCGAGTGCAGCGATTCTTCGTGGGGACACACTTGTGAGGGTAGTGTTGAGTTTGGCAAGGTAAGGTGGTAGTTGGGAGTCTAGTTCTAATGAAACAACCCTAAAGCATAGCTTCCTTAGGTTGCCAAAAGATGACTTGGACTCGAGAGTGAAAAGAGATAAGGCTTGTCGGGCCAAGTAGAGTCCTTCTTATAGTGCTTAGGGGAAAACACCAAGAGAACTAGACTGGAGTTCTCTGGTGGCGGCATCGAGCCTTAAGTACCTACTAGAGGTATGTACATGTTGTGACCATATCTAACGATCTGGGAACAAATGGAGAAAAGGGCATAGGGTGGAATGGAAGTGAAACATGTGAGGCCAACACGCAGTGTGGCAGAATGGAAGAGAAGCGTAACACAAGTGAAACGCGTGTATCAAGGAACGGAATGGAAGTGTGATCAAACGCTTTCATGAAGAGGTGAAACATAAGGGAGAACGGAGATGAAACATAATGTGAAACGGGGAAGATGAGAAGTCTCGTGCATGAAATGGAGTGAAGGAAGTGAAGAGCGACTAATATGCACAAGAGGGAGCGAATATGTGAGTATGAATAGATAAGATTAGATTGTCTGTTGTTATACGTGGAAAATGTTAAGTCCAACGAACATAGGGGTACGAGAATATACCGATCGTAACACCTCGTAACGACTGGCGACGACAAGACGATCAAAATATGGGACTACTTTAGCAAGAGCTATGTCCAAATGATGGAAGGTCATACCAACAATCTGTCTTTTGCAGTCTTTCATCCCAACTTGCCGACCATCATCAGCGGGAGCGAGGATGGAACGGTCAAGATCTGGAATAACAACACATATCGGTTGGAAAATACATTGAGCTATGCATTGGAGCAGGCGTGGTGTGTATCGCTGCGATGAGATGCAAACAAAGTCACTGTTGGAGTCAATGAAGGCATCGTTGGCATCAAAGTATGTCGTGCGTACAGTTTCCATGGATGTCCCTTTGAGCTACATTGTTTAGCTTGGCCAAGATGAGCTAATATTCAGCATGGATCCCACTGGGAAACTCATCTATGCATGCAACCAACTTGTTCTCTCTGGGAACGTGCAGAGTTGTTCAGAAGACGCGACTGCAGAAGGCAACCACATCTCTCTTATGATCAAAGAAATCAGCACTATGGAGATCTTTGGGAGCAATCTGATCTGCTCTTCCGATGGGCAGTTCATGACAGTCGTTGGAGATGGTGAATACATCATATATACAGCTCTCGCATGGAGGAACAAGTAATTTGGGAATGGCCTCGCGTTTGCTTGGGCAGGTGACTCGAACACATATGCCATATTGGAGAGCAAGGTGAAGTCAGAGAATCTACAAGAACTTTAAAGAGAAGGGTGGTGTGGGAAGGAAAGCTTCGGGATCCTGGTCAATTGATGGGTTACCTGGTGGTCCATTGCTAGGCACCAGAGGCAAAGGGTTCGTGGTGTTCTGGGATTGGGAGAGTGGGGGCTTGTGAGATGGATAGACATCAACGCTAAAAAGTGTGCTCTTCTTTCTTACCATTCGGAGAGGCACTTACTAACAATACTCCAAGATTTATTGGTCGGGAACGGGATCCCTAGTAGCAATCACTTTGGAAGAGTCGTTTTACTTTTTGTGCTTCGATCAAGATGCATATAATGCAAAGCTGAAGAAGGGCGTCGACATCATGGACGAAGGTTTTGAAGAAGCCTTTGATGTCGTGTCTGAGGTCTTTCACAAGTAAGTGTGATTTGCTATGATTGGTGGGGTAGTCCATCTAACATCACTCGTAGCATCACAACCACGAAATGGGTGGGGGACTGTTTCATCTATACCACAGCAGGCAGCTGAATCAACTATTTGTCAGGCAACAAGTCTTATACCATGAGCCCATCAGACATGTACGTTCCATTTGGACATATTCTTTTCCTTGCTGAACTTGTCTTTTTCAGTCCAATGTAGTACATCGTCGGCTACATACGAGCACACAACTGGGTGCACCTTGCAGACAAGGATATGAATATCTATGGTTATGCCTCGTCTCTGAGTGTGGTCGAGTACCAAATGGCGGTTCTCCATAGTGACATGGAAGCTGCCGCTGAGATCTTGCCTACACTACCCAAGGAACAACTCAACAAAGTGGCATGGTTCCTCGAAGGCCGAGATAGGTCCTTCACCCTCGATCCCGAGGCATCCACTTGTTCACAGGACATGATATCTAAGACCTAAAGGAACTCGCGATGCAAGTGACCAACAACCCAGATCACAAGTTTGATCTGATTCTCATTGCAGCTAGATGACCTTGACGCTGCTGTTGAGATTATGTACTCGATACCTGGGAACGAAGCAGAGACCAAGTTGTTGCTCTTGATGGGCGACCAGGAGGGGTTAAAACAGCTTGCTGCGACCGTGGGTGAGCCGTTTGGAATGTATGATGTTGGACTTTGCTGATGATGCTTTTCTTCTGTTGGTATTTCAGAGAAAAATGGGACCAATAATCTGGCGTTTGCGACACTTTTCCAGTTGGGGGATACGAAAGCATGTCTGGACCTACTCATGAAGATGAACAGAGCACCAGAGGTGGCATTGTTTGCTTGGACGTATGCACCCAGGTGAGAAGAGCAAGGGTGGCTATCAGAGGTTGATTTGGATGCTGAGGTGATGCGTCTCCTTCTAGTTTGGCACCACATGTGGCGGACGTGTGGTGAGCGCAGCTACAGGGTAAAAACAAACCCAAGGTTGCTGCGTCTGCTGCACGTCCGATTGAGAACATGAACTTGTTTGAGGAAGGGTGACCTGACAGCCTACTCGCCAGTCAGTCCACATATATGTCCAATGAGGTTGCGGCCATGAGCAATTCGACATTGGTGTTTAGTTCGGGTCCACGCACGAGTCCCTTAAGACGACCATATATTAACAAGTGTTCTCGGGCAGTCAGTTGGGCGTCGATGGTGGTGAACTGTAGACAGACACCAAGTGCGAAACGTGCATTGCAGGGTGAGTCGACGACAGAGATGTCATTAATCTTGACATCTCCTGTGTCAGGAATGACATTGCCTCCTTCAGGAGCTTTCAGCAGAGATGTTAGGGGACAGGCAGAACACGTATGAATCATGTTGAACGTCGTGGTCTTGCCTGCCCTGTTGGGTCCAAGCACAGCGAATATAACATCCTTGGAAACTCCAAAAGAAACATCGTCCACCACTCTATTCCCATTGAAAGACTTGGTGACATGAAGGACGCGTAACGCGTCGCTCGAGTGCACAACTGCCCTTGCTTCCCTTACAATGTCCTGTCTTGAAATATCATTGGCGGCGAGGTTCTCGTCATGTCGTACTTGTTGTCTGCACATCTGCAAGAGATGACGTGGAATGATAGTCCCAGAGTTGGCACAGACCAGAATACCGAGCAGGATGAAACTGTAAACGGAAAGATATATAATCGGCCTGCCATATCCCATAATGCTACCCATGGAAGAAGCTGTGACTGGTGTGGACCCATCGCAAAGAAGCGAGAATAGGTTGATGGAAACGAAGGCTGAGTGCAACTGTCCCACAAATTTAGCAGGACATGTAATATGTTACGGTTTTTCTCCTTTCTCCTCGTCTCTACCTTTTTTGCTTTCCTCGCCGAGTATATCGTTTCCTTGGACTCTCGCAGACAACTTGGGACGTAGCATTACTCATTATTAGTCCGTTTCATTCTTCTTTCCTTCTCCTTTGATTTCTCTTTTGTTTTACGAACACTTATCTCCTCGGCCGATTCTCTTATATCGGCCTCGTAGTTCCTATCTTTCCCCTCGTGTTACTGCGGATGACGCGTACGATTACTTCATCGTTCCTTCGCCTTCTCCTCTTTTCCACGATGACGCGTCCTCTAGTATTTATACCTGTCGTATACTTGTACTTTCTCTATTCTCGTTCTACGCAATCATAGCGTACTCTTGATTCCTGAAGTCCGATCGACTCAGTCCTTCGTCCCTCGTCTCCCTCGTAAAACTCCCTGCAGTCCGATTGACTCAGGCTTTTGACCCTTGTCCTTCGAGTAACCTCAGACCTTTGTACTTGCTCCGACGTAGAGTCTCTTCGTGAGTACCTCCGGAGAAGTAATCCCTCGAGTCTCTCCTTTGGGTACGCTTCGCGTAACAAAAGAACGAGAATTTTCTTTCGTCCCTCCTATTCAGGAGTAGGACACCCCCACTGTTGGAAAGATTTCCAATCGCGCCCTTCGACGAGCCTACGGGCTACCTCCTGACGACGCCGACACGTCGGACATTGACATTGACTTCCAAGACCCTGAACCCTCCACACCTCGTGCCACTGTGAACCCGTACCAGGCCTTAGTCCCTGCTACCCCTCGATCACCAGGAACCCCTCGACAACCCCGCACCCCAGTACCCCCTCGTATTCCCACTCCCATGGCCTGCAACCCCACCGAACTTAAGGCGGCCCTCCCCGCTGATTTCTCTGGCGAACCATCTGATGCTACGCGATGGATTAAAGCCATGCGCGCATACTTCGTAATCAACAAGGATATTTACACCCTCGATTCACAACAAATCATGACCACGCTCAATAAGATGAGTCAGGGACGAGGAGTCTCTTTCTCAGAAATGTGGTATGATAAGATGGCCGATGTCCACGCTGACCCCTTGGACCTTACCTTCGACAAATTCGCGGAAAATTTCGAATCCACGTTCTTCCCTTTTGACACCAAAGCCACCGCCCGCCATGACCTTTCCAAGCTCACCCAGAAGTCCTTCCGCCGCCCTGATGGAGTCCACGATGACGGATTCCAAAAGTATATCACCGACTTTCAAAACCTCGCCGCTCGTGCAGGTATCACCGACGATGTTACCCTCATCGATCAATTCTCCCTCGGACTTGACCAACAACTCGCCACCATGATCCTCTCCATGGCCACCATCCCCACCACCGTTAAGGAGTGGATTGAAAAGGCTAAAACCTTTCACGCGCAAAAGATGCGCATTCTTGCCCTACGAGGAGGAAGACCCTCCACGTTCTCTCGCCCCTCCCTCACCTCTCGTGACCCGAACGCAATGGACGTTGATGCCGTCACAATCGCCAAGCTTACTCCCCAAGAACGGGCTAAATGCATTCGGGAAGGACGATGTTTCCGCTGTCGTAACACGGGACACAACGCCAACCAATGCAAAAACCCCTTTACTCGCTCACCCCGCCCTCCGCCCACTCGTTCCCAGAATATTCGTACCGCCAACACTGTTCCAACCACCCCCGCTACCTCGACCCCATCCTCCTCGGCTACCACGACTCCCACCTCCTCCGAACTCTCCTCCTTCGTCGACTCCCTGAAGACCCAGGGAAAGAACGAAGGAGAGATCCTTCAAGTTCTCCAGATGTGCTATGAAGATACTGTACCTACTAAAGAGGAAGTGTCGGTTCTGAACATTGACCAGGATTTTTAAACTGGGGAGTTGCACCGACGTCTTCTTCCCTTGACATTCACCATGTACTTGTAGCACCACGAAATGAACGAACTCTTCGTTTTCCCGTAAAGTTACAAGTTGGTAACCAAACCGTCGTCACCACCGCCCTCATCGATTCCGGTGGTACTGGAAACTTCATCGACCTTGGACTCCTTTCGCACATGAACTACCCCATGATCCGTCTCCCTCATCCTATCGAAGCATATAACGTTGACGGTACCCTCAACAAGCAAGGTACTATCCTGTGGAAAGTCAGACCCCTTGTCCACATCGCTAAACGACCCGAACATCTCGAACTCATGGTTGTTTCTCTTAAACGAAAACAAATCATTCTCAGCATGCCTTGGCTGAAATCGCGCAATCCTCGTATTGATTGGGCCTCTCACACCCTTTCCTTCCCTCGTATTCCCTTCAGCTCCTCTCCCATCGAAGAACCCCCCCGACGATATCTCCTTCGCCATCTCGACCTTGATGTCGACCAAGAGATCTCCTCCTTGTTTGCAGAACGTTATCCCAATGGGGTAGATGCGTCTCCTAGTGAGTACCTCCCTCAAAGCGAAGCAATCAATAAGATCACCCTATCCACCCAACTCGCCCAAGAAAGTAAACCTCTCGAGACCTCTCTTCCTGCTTGGTGCGCAGACTTCGAAGATGTCTTTTCTGAAAGAACGTATAATCAACTCCCCTCACATCGTTCCTTTGACCATACCATCGAACTAAAACCGTCCTTCGTCCCAAAAATCGCCAAAGTTTACCCTCTAAACCCTAAAGAACAAGACACGTGTCGTGCTTTCATTGACGAACACCTCAAGACTGGACGTATCATCCCGTCTAAATCCCCTCAAGCAGCACCTTTCTTCTTTGTCCCTAAGAAGGATGGCTCTCTTCGCCCTTGTCAGGATTATCGATACTTAAATTCCCACACCGTTCGCAATGCTTACCCGCTCCCCTTGATCCCTCCTCTCATCAATCGGATGAAGAACTCCACCTGGTTCACCAAATTCGACATCCGGTGGGGATACAACAACATACGGATCAAGGAAGCCGACCAATGGAAAGCCGCGTTTGTCACTCCCTTTGGGCTTTTCGAACCTACCGTCATGTTCTTTGGTTTGTGCAACGCTCCTCCTACCTTCCAAGCCTTTATGAATCACGTATTTGCCGACATGATTGCAGAAGGTTGGCTCGAAGTCTACATGGACGACCTTGGGATCCACACTGATGGTGACTTAACGCTCCATCATGAACGTACTCGACGTGTTCTTCTTCGTCTTCGAGAACACAACTTGTTCCTGAAAATATCGAAATGTACCTTTGACACCCCTCTCATTGAATTCCTCGGTATGATCATTGGCCAAGGACAAGTCAGGATGGACCCTATCAAGACCGCAGCCATCCGTGACTGGCAACCCCCTACCTCCGTCAAAGGAATTCGTTCTTTTCTAGGTTTCGCTAATTTCTATCGGAAGTTCATTCCCAACTTCTCTAACACCGTTGCCCCCCTCACCTTGCTCACCCGAAAAGACCAACCTTGGCTTTGGACCTCTTTCCAGCAACGCGCCTTTGAATCCCTCAAAGCCACCTTCTCCACCGCACCCGTCCTGACCATCCCTGATGTTACCCGCCCTTTCTCTATCATGACGGACGCCTCCCTCCTCGCTGCTGGCGCGGTCCTTCTTCAAGCTGACACCAATGGAGACCTTCACCCCTGCGCTTATTTCTCCCGAACGTTCGCCCTAGCCGAACGAAATTATGACATTTATGACCGGGAACTCCTCGCCGTCATCCTCGCCCTTGCGGAATGGCGTCATTACATCCTTGGGACCACCCACCCGATCACTGTTATCACCGACCATAAAAACCTTTCTTATCTCAAAGACCCCCGCAAACTATCTCGCCGCCAAGCTCGCTGGTCCCTTTTTCTTCAAGACTTTGACATTCTTTGGAAAGTCCTCCCTGGCACACAAATGGCTCCCGCCGACGCTCTCTCTCGTCGTGACCCTGTCGACACTTCCATGGACAATATTGATTCTTCCATTGTCCCCGATCCCGTAGTTATTAACGCTTTGGACCTTACTCTTGCCTCTCATATTAAGAACTCCTCTTCTTCCGATCCCCTTGTTCTTCGGGCCCTTGCTAACCTTGCCGATGGTTCACCCTTATTTCCTCGTTCCTCTATCTCGGACTGGTCTTTTGACAATGGCCATCTTTATTTCCGTGGTCGTATGTATGTTCCCCCATCCTCCCGTTCGGCTTTGCTTCACTCGATTCATTCCTCCCCACTCTCTGGTCACTTGGGTCGTTTCCGTACTAAAGCCATTCTCGAGCGCGACTTTTGGTGGCCTGGACTTTCTTCCTTCGTTTCCCATTTTGTTGCCGGGTGTTCGGTCTGTCAGCAGAACAAGTCCTCACTCATCCAACCACCCCGCCCCTTCTCCCGATCTCTTCCTCATCCTCTCTTCCATTCCGGCAACTCTCCGTCGACCTCATCACTGATCTCCCCCTCTCCAACGGTTTTGATTCCTTGATGGTCGTGGTCGACCATGGCCTTACAAAGGGGGTAATTCTTGCTCCTTGTTCAAAAACGGTTGACGCGAAAGGCATCGCCCAACTCTTTTTTGACTTTGTTTTCAAACGTTTCGGCCTCTACGACTCTATCATCTCCGACAGAGGCCCACAGTTTGCCTCCGCTTTTGCACGAGAACTCGCTCGTCTCCTCAAATACGATGTTCGCCTCTCCACCGCTTATCATCCCCAAACCGACGGACAAACCGAACGAGCCAATCAAGAGATTGAAACATATCTCCGTATCTTTTGCGCTCATAACCCACATGATTGGGCTCAGTTCCTGACCTCCGCAGAGTTTGTTCACAACTCCGTTCCCCATAGTTCCACAAAAACCTCTCCATTCTCCCTGCTATACGGTTATGAACCGCGCACCTATCCCGTCCTTGGAAAGACGTTTATCCCTGCCCTGGAAAATCGTTTGTCCTCTCTCGAACACGCCCGAAAAGAAGCCCTCGCGGCACATGAGTCCGCTCGTCGGATCATGATTGCTCGCTTCCTCGCGTAAGTTCTCCCCTTGGACTGTAGGCGACAAGGTTTGGCTCGAAGCCACTCATCTCCGTCTCGGGTATCCTTCCCGCAAACTTGCCCCCAAACGCCACGGACCATTCGAAATCTCTCAGGTCCTATCTCCTCTCACGTACCGCCTTCGTCTCCCTCCCACTTGGAAAATTCACGATGTTTTCCACGCCACTCTCTTATCTCCCTATCGCCAGACTGAAGCACATGGTCCCTCCTTCCCCCGACCTCCGCCGGACCTTATTGATACCGAAGAAGAGTACGAAGTTGATCACATCGTGTCTCATAAAGGATCACAAGGTCGCCGATTGTACCTGACCGCATGAAAGGATACTCTTCAGCCGAAAATACGTGGGAACCCGAAGTTAATCTCCGTCATGCCCCTGCTGTTCTCTCTTCTTATAAACGGACCCATCACTTACCCTAGTCCTTATCCTTTTCCTTCTACCCGGGAAGCGGCGTCTCTCTGTGAAGTACCCCCCCGCCATATGTTTTTTGATTTCCTGTTTCTGAATAACCAATATGTCCTTTGTTTCTTCTTTTGCTGTTCCTTCGTCGTCTCTTTCTTCTTCCTTGTCTTCTTCCCCGCTGCGTTCCAGGCGTGTCTCGCCTACCTTACTACCCATCTCCGCCGCCCATACGCTTTACGCCGCCATCCTCGCCACTCCCGCCCTCCTCCGCGCCGTCGAGGCCCTCCCCCTCTATGACGAAGACGTGGTAACTCAAGAACTCATTCGCCTTTTTCATGAGGTCTCTATCACCCAAACGTACCACTTTCAAGCCGCCCCCAGTGACCTACCCGCTGAATTCGGCATTCCTCTTCGTCTTCACCTGGCCGAACTACCCCGGCGAGTTCTGTCCATTCTTCATCTCTACGGTTTTCACCAGTATGTAGAACGCCTTTCCCCCGCCGTCATTTACCCCATGTTTCGTCGCATCTATCTCTCTTTACCCATGGCTGACCGAGATCGTTACCTCGAACGAGCACAACTACCCGCCGTCGCGGACTCCCCTCCTCCCACTCCTATCCTGCCCGTCCCCTCCCGTGCCCCAGCTTTGATCACACGTATCCACTCTCCTCCCTCTTCCGCCTCCTCCTCTTCGTCCTCCCCCACCATGGTTGAGGAAGCTCCCGAACTAGTAACCTGGTCTAATGCTGTGGAAGCAATTCATCGTCACCTCCCGGACGGCAGTCGAGTCCTATCCTCACCGACTCATGTCATGCCCATCCATCCTCGTCGCCCCGCCTCCGCCCTCACCGAGTGCTTTCGGTGTCATCGTCTCGGCCACTATCGAGAGGATTGTCCCGATTACTCCTGCCCATACTGCCACCAGTCAGCCCCTGGTCATCCTCAGTCCGCTTGCCTTCGTACGCAATGCGACTTTTGCCATCATTGGGGACATGCACGCCGATTTTGCCCTGAACGAGTATGCGGCCATTGCAATCAACACGGACATCTGGCAGATGACTGTCCATTTGAGGCATTATCTTACGAACAATCCACCGTTTTCTACGGCCCTTCCTCTCTCCCTCCTGACGCGACTACCTGATGGACTCTTTATCGAACCTGGAGTTCGATTGTACGAAGGGGGTAATGTTACGGTTTTTCTCCTTTCTCCTCGCCTCTACCTCTTTTGCTTTCCTCGTCAAGTATATCGTTTCCTTGGACTCTCGCAGACAACTTGGGACGTAGCATTACTCATTGTTAGTCCGTTTCATTCTTCTTTCCTTCTCCTTTGATTTCCTTCTTGTTTTACGAACACTTATCTCCTCGGCCGATTCTCTTACATCGGCCTCGTAGTTCCTATCTTTCCCCTCGTGTTACTGCGGATGACGCGTATGATTACTTCATCGTTCCTTCGCCTTCTCCTCTCTTCCACGATGACGCGTCCTCTAGTATTTATACCTGTCGTATACTTGTACTTTCTCTATTCTCGTTCTACGCAATCATAGCGTACTCTAGATTCCTGAAGTCCGATCGACTCAGTCCTCCGTCCCTCGTCTCCCTCGTGGAAACTCCCTGAAGTCCGATTGACTCAGGCTTTTGACCCTTGTCCTTCGAGTAACCTTAGACCTTTGTACTTGCTCCGACGTAGAGTCTCTTCGTGAGTACCTCCGGAGAAGTAATCCCTCGAGTCTCTCCTTTGGGTACGCTTCGCGTAACAGCCATCACATGATATCACTCACAGCCTGGAGAGCAGGGATGGCACATAAACCATGAGTCTTGGAATACCAGCCATCACATGATATCACTCACAGCCTGGAGAGCAGGGATGGCACATAAACCATGAGTCTTGGAATACCAGCCATCACATGATATCACTCACCAACTGGAGAGCAGGGATGGCACATAAACCATGAGTCTTGGAATAGCAGCCATCACATGATATCACTCACAGCCTGGAGAGCAGGGATGGCACATAAACCATGAGTCTTGGAATACCAGCCATCACATGATATCACTCACCAGCTGGAGAGCAGGGATGGCACATAAACAATGAGTCTTGGAATACCAGCCATCACATGATATCACTCACATCCTGGAGAGCAGGAATGGCACATAAACCATGAGTCTTGGAATACCAGCCATCACATGATATCACTCACAGCCTGGAGAGCAGGGATGGCACATAAACCATGAGTCTTGGAATACCAGCCATCACATGATATCACTCACCAACTGGAGAGCAGGGATGGCACATAAACCATGAGTCTTGGAATACCAGCCATCACATGATATCACTCACAGCCTGAAGAGCAGGGATGGCACATAAACCATGAGTCTTGAAATACCAGCCATCACATGATATCACTCACAGCCTGGAGAGCAGGGATGGCACATAAACCATGAGTCTTGGAATAGCAGCCATCACATGATATCACTCACCAACTGGAGAGCAGGGATGGCACATAAACCATGAGTCTTGAAATAGCAGCCATCACATGATATCACTCACATCCTGGAGAGCAGGGATGGCACATAAACCATGAGTCTTGGAATAGCAGCCATCACATGATATCACTCACCAACTGGAGAGCAGGGATGGCACATAAACCATGAGTCTTGGAATACCAGCCATCACATGATATCACTCACCAGCTGGAGAGCAGGAATGGCACATAAACCATGAGTCTTGGAATACCAGCCATCACATGATATCACTCACAGCCTGAAGAGCAGGGATGACACATAAACCATGAGTCTTGCCATCACATGATATCACTCACATCCTGGGGAGCAGGGATAGCACATAAACCACAAGTCTTGGAATAGCAGCCATCACATGATATCACTCACATCCTGGAGAGCAGGGATGGCACATAAACCATGAGTCTTGGAATACCAGCCATCACATGATATCACTCACCACCTGGAGAACAGGGATGGCACATAAACCATGAGTCTTGGGATAGCAGCCATCACATGGCATCACTCACATCCTGGAGAGCAGGGATGGCACATAAACCATGGGTCTTGGAATACCAGCCATCACATGATATCACTCACAAGCTGGAGAGCAGGGATGGCACATAAACCATGAATCTTGGAATACCAGCCATCACATGATATCACTCACATCCTGCAGAGCAAGAATGATAGAGAAAGCATCAGCCTTGAAATGACCTCTATCACATAACATTCTTTACCTTCTGATTGTAAGAATATATGAAAGATCCTTTATTACAATTTCAACCCCAAGATAAATACCATTCTACTCACTCTCTGAAAGCCAGCAATCCATTGCATGTGCATATGGATGGCAGATCACAAAATGCTATTAGACTTCATCTCTGGCTAAGGAATCAGAGCCCCACCAGACACTAGTGTATGCTGTCAATTATAGATTATTATTGCTTAAATCAGCTTCTTACATACCCATGTGTGTGGAAAGCATCTTAGGCATGACTTGACTATTGATACTTGGTCACCATCAAGTCTTGTCCTGCACCTGGTGAAGCATTTGTCTAGGATTCAGATTGGGCTCACCTTCTCAATGAACTCTTCACACTCCTCTCAAGGTTTCCTCTTTGGGTAGCAAGTAACATTAGTGTTACCACTTCATTACTCAAGGCATTTTCTGTTTCTGTAATCAGGATGCCACAAGGTTCACCAATCTTGTGCATCTCTGAATATATAATGCAGTCACAGATAACACCAAACATGACAATGAAACTTACTTTGCAATCTAACATGTCTTGTTGAGTCTCCCTTTATTACATTCCAGTATTCATCCTGAAAAATCCTCTCTGCCCCATCATCTACCTCCTTTTTGGATACACTAGCATTTCTTCCAGGGTTGTCCTCCAGCTTTATCCTGATATCACGTTTGAATTGGTCATACTTCGTGAACACTGCGATCACAGGCACTTTCCATGCCATGTTGAGTCCTTGAACCCATATTACACATAATGCAGCACATACCATTCTTATCCGGACAGATGGCGCCAAAGAATTTCATGTCAAGGCTAGGACGATCGTTCTCCATTGGAATGCAGTACCTGGAAACTATACTTTAGCCAGCCAGTCCTAAGGATCGACTTAACAAACCAGATCGCATGTAATCTATCCTGTAATCGGTGTGCGGTTGCCTTCTCTCGCACAAAGTCCTGCACAATTCGTAACTCGTCTTCATGTCCGGCCTCGAATCCACATGAATCATGGAAAACATATCCATCATGATTGGTGAACACGAGCTCGTCCTCGATGTGGTGATTGCCACGCTTGTTGAGGGTTAATCATAAACTGCATTCACACTCACAGATTGTCGACTGACCTCAGCAGTGGGATCGAGTTGGATCTAATCAAACGATAAGATCAGAAACAGTCGGAAGTAACTTGGACCAACCTCTTCGCGAGTACCATCGCGAATCCTATATATCTTCGGGCTCTCCGTTGTTTCGCAGACTCTCTGTAAAATGGACGTTTTCCCCGCATTTGCCCGACCAACGATAAGAACTCGAAACCTGACGTTCGGTACACGAAAACGTAGGCGCTCCTGGCTCATGGTTGCTGGTAGTGAGAAATCGAAGTTGGTAAAAGGCAAACGGGGAGGAGAAATGGGAGGAACAAACGGGAGAAATGCGGCGTGAGCACGAACGTTATCGCAGCTCTCGTTTCGTTCTCCGACTCGGATTGTTCCAAGGGAAGAGTCGACCGATAAGGGTGGCCACGGCAGCCTGGCCAGCCTCGTGCAGACGGAGGTTGAATCTTGGTCATGGCGGGCGAGTGATCAATCATCAGGGAAGCGAGTTGTTGAAGGCGAAGATCGAGCTCAAACGTGATGGAACGAAAGACTGAACGAAGAAATGTATGAAATAGCTACCAGTTCCCCAAACTCGCGGTGATTGTGATCGCCCGTTTCTGCCCTACCTTGGTAGTAATTACTAGACGCGGCGGTGGAGATAGCACCGACGATGTTTTTATCCGAATCAGCCAATATACAGAGAGCTGACAGCACGGAAGATGGACGAATGCAAATCGTACTTGACATGCCAAGGGCAGAGGATGCTCATAATCGTGCTCGTGGTCTATGCAGTCTCTGCTCAATCACTTGCAGGTTTCGAGGGGGGTACATGAACAACCAGCGCTCGTAGGAGGGCGTCGTATTGAACGCCTGAGCGTACTATCAGGCAAAAATCGCATCAATGTACAACATGACGATTCTTACGACCCACCACTAAGCTGCGACAGCTACAGGGCGAGAAACCATGATACACCTTAATCCCGACTCTCGACCTATCGTGATGCCCAGCCCCAAGCCGTGCCTCACTTCCGGGAGCATACCCTCCTGATCTCCCACCCACCCATCCTATCCCGTCATCATCCTCGACAGCGCAACCGGCAATATTTCCACTTACCTCACCACGCCCTCCGCCCCAGCACCCGCACGAGCGCCCATATTCTCGTCACCAGATCCACGACCGCGCTACAACCGGTGGGATAGCAGGAGGCCACTGTCCGCCGGCCAGCAGAGCTCCATGAGGCTGGATATGTAATCAACACCGACGGACGACGCGCTCGTGCGTTCGCAGGCGTACCAGATTTGTTTGGTGCGTTTCAAGATGGCGTGCAGCTCGGGATCCTCATCTGGGCGGAGACGTATCAGAAATTTGATGGGGCTTATGCCTCCTCCCCTCGAGATGTTCACTTTGTGTTACATGCGCTGAATTAGGCTCCCGAACGCGATGAGGCACGTCTGGAAATTCACGGAAGCAATACAGATGCAACGTCTGGTACCGTGATGAATGCCTCTGTATTACCATCGAGTACCATGAGTTGTATGAAGCGCAAGTTCGAATGTGACTGCAGCATAAGCCTGTTTCTTGCGACCTATGTGGTTACCTGGAAAAGGGTGCAGCCTGTAGGATCATGGCACCAGTGAGCGAGGACTGAAGAGCATTTCAAAGGCACCAGATCGTCCGTTCGAAGAGAGGTGGTGCTGTGCGATGCCAGCTCCACTGCATCGCCGGCTTTGTGGGGGGCTACCAGGTGGCATCGACCTTGAGAGCGCTAGACAGCAGAGGGCGTTGTTCAATGACAATACTTCATGTAGACACGATCGCGCGCGCAAGGGCGGTAGGTTGCGCAAAAATTTGAGTAGCTGCGGACCCTGAAACTACTACGAATGACTGCGTTCGAGTCGTCGGTGGCGTGACGTCCTCAACGACCACGACAATGCTGCCCGCACCACCCTTATGTTCGTTCCACGAGACGAGAGGGGAGCATTCATCATTTCTTGTCCCGTGACCGACTTGAGAAAGGTCAGGGAGACAATGCATCAACGTGATCACGTCGAACGTCACTCGATTGAGCAGCTTATTTACATGAAACCGTGACAATGGTACCTGGAGGGTGTGCCCATCTGGAACATATACATCTCTGTCGGCATTCATCTCGAACCCAGTCTCCAGGCCCAACGACGTATCCAACAGATTCTTGATTGTCTGGCGGAAATTTTCCCGGCTCAGGACCCTGTTGTTCCTCTCGTACAACGATCGACAAGTGTCATGGATTTCTTTGCGTTTCTGTGACCGTTCATAGTCTTCAAACGCCTCCTTTAGGACCTCCCAGTTAGTTGTGCCAATCAAGTCAGATTTCAGCGTAAAGCCGAACAATGATTTCAACACTGCAATAGGTCGGTGGTATGTATATGCCATGAACAGACGCTCGACTTCAGGTCTTTCAAAGTAAGCTCATCAGGAGCACATCATGGACATGTAGAGCGAGCACTTACACGTTTTGCAAAACGGCCACCGAAACCCATTTCACAAAGAAATAAGTCAAACCAAGGATAGCAACCGGCGGCGCAATGGGGATCGTACTGGCTTTGACCAAGCTCACGAAATGTGCAATGATATCGAGGGAGGGTTGACTTAGAGAGTTAGGGTAACATATTGCGGTCGTGATGTGCTAACACGTACGGAGTGGTGGTGGGGGATCGGGTTTGAAGGTCTTGAACAAGATACAACATGAGCTGTTTGAACTCTGTTCCGCCGAGAATCTACTAGTGTTATTCGACGATATTCCCACATGTCAAAGCCCGCATTACCTTATCTTCGTCCTTGAAGTTCCAACAGGTGATGATATCCTGATGAACCTGGGCAATGCAATGCCACAGTAACATATTCCCCGCAACAGGTATGCTTCCAGCGAGAGTATGATAGTAAACTTGTTGATGTCAGGAATGATGCCTCACGTGAACTGCTCATGATGGCGCACAATTGATCCCTTTGCTGTTTAGCGAGAGGGGTTAGGAGTTCTGGAGCGTGTCCCATAAGGAAGCACTCACTCCACGCACGCTTCGATTTTCACCGGAAAACTGGCTCGCTGAGCAATTGCCTACGTCACCCATGCATCACCTTGAGCCGTTCGTGGACGATCTCACAAGTCACTCTTCATAGCCTTGCGAGACTGCGCCGCATTAATGGTGAACGACATCCAAACCAAGGATTCGTACCGGAAATATTGATGTAGGGAGGTGTGGGGATTTTGAGCCCAGCCGTCGAGTTGTCAAGAGAGCGGACACAAACTGCGAAGGCTTTGCTAGCATTCACCTTGCTCGTTTCGCGTAGAGTCTCTTTGTCCATGTCACAATCCTCTTCCTCCTCTAGTTGTTTCGACAGTACTAGCAGATCGTACTTTGTGAAAACAACGACCACCGGAGCTAACGAATGGTCGCAAAGAGGTTAGTGAGTGTCACACCTGATACGAGCTGAGAGAGAACAGACTCTCAAGCTTGTGGGCCAGAGCCATTAACTTCTTATCCCCTTCCTCCAACACTCGGCCACCAGTCCGTGGTGTCTCTGTACAGAGCCTGGAAACGTGAATTCGGGGTCGATCATACCGAAGTGGTGACTTACCATATTACATGAAGTCGGTCTTTCAAGAACTTCTTGCGATGTCTCTCTCGGAGGAACCGAGTTGCAAGATCAAAATTGGCACTGTCTCCAGGCTCGAAACCTTTCGAATCGTGCAAAACAAAGTATTGATTTTCATCGGAAACGAATTCCTGGTTGATAGACGCCTCTCCGAGTTTGTACTCGGACACTTTCTGAGCCAAGGTCAGCGGTCCCGCACCGAGGGGAGACGGAGGGAGACGGAAACTTACCGCCTTTTTATTCCAAAACACGATTGATCAAGGACTTCCCAACCCCCGCCTGCGAAGAGTATCAGCAAGTGATCACGAACGAACGCAGAAATACAGCGACTAACGCGACCAACACACAATATGCGAAAACTACGACACGCACGAGAGATATTGATTTCAAGAACTTGTAGACCCCGGTCGATCGCCTACCGCGGAATATTCTTTATAACGTCCTCGATTGTGGTATCCATGACAATCGCATTGAGTGAGGTGTCAGAGTGAGGACATGTAAAGGGGAAAGCGCAAAGCCACGGATGGGCGTTTATCGATGGTTGATCGATAATCGACCCAGCTACACGAGTTCATTGCCAACATGAGGGGGTACTTCTATCCATCTGGCATTTTGGCACCGAGGTCCGAGAGTGCAGACAATCCTATGCTTTCATGGTGCGCCAAGAACGCCTTCTTGAAGCGAATCTGACCAACAGTTTTATGCTAGGCATGCACGGGATTGAAGCCCGTTGGACAGTGGCACGAGGGTTTTGAAAGTCGGAATTCCAGCGTGGACATCTTTCTCGGGAAACGCCGCCCGTCATGTCAGGGTAATTCAGCTCCGGCCCGCCAGTTGCCAACGTTTTATGTTCCTTTGTCAACAACTGTGGGCAAGTCCATGATGCCATGGGCCAGCTCATGTCACAGCGTTCCCAAACGTTCCAGCTTTCACCGCCACCTGAGCCCTAAGCCCTTCGAGCCTCGAGGACCCGTTCGATCTCCAGACCGTCAATCTTCCTCCTTTCGCCTCAGAAAGCCGTTTTCTCAGATGTCACCAATTCCACCTTCATGACTCGGTGATTTGGCCTTTGCCTTTCACCATGTTTGTCCCCTCTTCAGCGTGTTTCACTGGACACGTCGTGTACAACGTTCCGCGATTGTACAAAAAGCCCGAGCGTCATGTCCATCGACAACTTTCACCGTGCTCGAGCTATCGATCGTCCGTTTTCTTTCTTTCTTTCTCGGTTTGCAGCTGACCTCGCCAGTTCCTGCGAACTTTGGGCCATGAAGTGATCACACCCAGACGTTTTCGTAAATGACCATACTAGAACTCTCGAGCCCTGGTGTTCCGGAGACAATAACCCCCTAGTTCGGAACTTTGTCGCTGAGAGTACTTCTATGCGCCCAAGTACGAGATTCATCTAGGTAACTCGGCTCAACTAGTGCGGCCATGAATTAGAATAACTGGCCCCCTGGCCCCCTTGGGTCTGGTGCTTTTAATATCATGTCCATTGCTGTTTCTCAACCACGTTTTAGGGATCAGAATCCAAGCTGATGCTGAAATCTGGCCACATTGACTGGCTCAGGACCGCACGTCAGGTGATTTGAGAACACCGCATTATTCCATGGCTGTATTTTAGAGGCAGAGCCTAGTAACTCTTCGGCTCCCGTCATGGCAGGTGCCCGTCTTGGTACATAAGGACTCTGTCTTGGCGCAACGACAGCGATAACCGGAAGCGAATTCGGAACCATGCGAATTGGACTGAGCACCAGAGAGACTTTCTCCCTTCATACTTGACTGACGAAATCGACACCGATCCCAAAGGTCAGCAGGCTCCAGCGTATGTGACCCGTTCTTAGATCCACACTAATCTCTGTCACATTGTTGTTTATTTACGTAGGGCTCATGTATCATAAGTTTCATTTCCTCATTCTCTGGAAGGTTTAATTCCTGTTTTTAGTACACAACGAAAGGGAACGTCGGGAATCCTTTTGGTCAAGTCTCCAAGCCATTCAGTATGATGGAACGGAAGAATCAAACGTTATCGTTGCCTCGTTTTATTCCAGTGAACCGACGGTCACCCTCACAACGCGGTGGGCAAACTTTAATCCTAGCCTGAAGGTCAGACAATAGGCCTGTTTTCACCTTTTGTCCAACTTTTTGTCCGGTTCAAGGGCTGGTTTAAAGATTGCCCACTGTGTTGTGCCTAATGTCAGTCACACCCTAAACTTGTCCGGTCGTCAGACTAACCCTCAAACGGAGTATGGTTGCTTGTCGGATCCACTGGCCAAACGGTATAAAATGGGACTAAAACCAGCACGGATCCAACAGTCCCCAGATAACACCATTGTCCAACTCTTGCAATACCCACGTACAATGTCCGCGGTATGTATCTCCTGACACGGGAGATCCCGAGATTTCTTGTGGTGCGAGTGTGCCTCTTCAATCATTTACGGGCAAGCTCTAGAGGAGCGTGTCCGACGTCCATTGATGGTTTGTGGCCAGCAGCCGGTATGTCTCTGCTACTGCTGCTTATCAATTTCAGTGGTGGCTCCCTGTCCAATGGGGGGTCCTATGCCTCCACCGTTCTCGAAGAGCAAGCCTCTGAGCATGATGGCCAGAAGATTGCTAGTAACGAAGTCCTCGGCTATTGAGCACACGAAAGGATCTACTATGTCGCTGTAGTGGTTGATGTCAATTATGTGTTGCTCTGTAGTCACCTCGCGGTGCTCGAGTCGTTTCCGTGAATGGTAGTGGTATTTCGTGCATGGCGAGCGTGCAGCAAGCGTCTCTCTTCGTGTATCGATGTCAGGCCCTTCAACAACGTATATATACAAGAGCTACAGAGCGTTCGAGTCCCATTCGACGAAATCGCATGTTACAAATGGCACACAGACGGACTACCCCACTTGATTCCAAAGGACTCGTCGGGAGGTGACTGGGATACAAATCTTGCCTCCCTTATAATATCATCAACTTCGAGAGGCCCTGAGATAGCAAGGGGAGTTGAATATATTATGTCTAGTCTAATAAATAGGCATGTGTCAAAGAGCACACCATTAATCACTCCTGCACAATATCCTCTTTGCGTGGTTTCGAATCCCTCATCTCTCTCCCTTGACCAATCAATGTCCTTGCTTCGTCGTCCACCTCGATACCTGAAAAGCCACACATGAACACACTCACGCTCGGCAGAATCAAAGAGAGAGCACCCACCAAGTCCTTCCTCGCGGACCAACCCCAACACGTGCTCAATCTCGACAAATCCGTCCTTGTCCACGTCCAACTTTTGGATGACAGCCTGCCCGACCTCATCATCTGGCTTATGCTTGATCACAGCGAGTGCTTTCTCCAAGTCCTGAACAGAGATACGGCCCTGTGCGTCTGCAGAGATCATCTGGAGAGAGCTGCCGACACGTGAATCGTATTCCTGGAGTTGACTGTCGATCTTGGTAAGCATCGTCCGGATGCGCTTGGTCAACGCGCCAGAAGGAGACTTGGGATCCTGCGAGAAGGGGGAATGAGAGTACAGTCGATGGTATTGATACATGGAAGCGTGGACTCACCTCTTCCGCTTGGAGGTTCTCTTCCATGAGCGCGCGAAGCTCGTCGCGCTCCTTGATGACACTGGATCTGGCCGACATGATGGACAGGGCTTCTGCGAGCTCTTTCAGTTGCTCGGTTGTCATGCGGGCGCTCTCCTCTTCCAGAACGGGATGCAACTTGGACCAGATCAATGAGTTTACCGATTTTTCATGAATACCGAAGACTGCCTACCTCGCTATCTGGCAACAGCGACTGAGCTAGACGTGCTTCCAGTTCGTCTGCCTCACGTTTCGCGCGTCGTGCGACTTCTTCCTTCTGCTCTTGTTCTTGCTCATCTTCGATAAGCTCCTCCTGTTGTTGCAATACCTCCAGTTTCTGCTTGTAGCTGGCGTTGTCCGAATCGACTTCAAGCTCAGCTTCGTTCAGCTGTCATATCATATCCCATCAGTAGGCCATCCTTTGAAAGGAAGGGCAAGGCGAACCAGATTATCGGGCAGACCACACATGACGCTCTCCAAACTCTGGATGATGGCAGTCTTTCCATCCACGTCATTGCCCTGTTTCATGTCAAAGAGAAATGCTCGTCCAAGAATGAGAAGAACGCCAGAAACACGGTCATGGAGGTGGAGCTGGATCCAGGTGGAGAGCTCGTCTCGTAGTCTCGCGGGGGAAACCCCAGTAGTACGGATTCCCCTGGACTGACAGGCAGCCTGGAGCTCCGACGTGGAGAGTTCATCGACGCCCTCGGCATAAATCGCTTGGTCGTCTCTCCTGAGGTTCATAAGCCGGGAGCGAATAGCGCCTCTGAGAAAGTTATCCGTTCCAAACGCGTTGATGCCCATATATCGACACATTGAGACGAGTTGTGGTCGGGAGAGGTTGTCAAGGGTGAGGTCGTCATCAAAGAGTTTGGCGACGTTGGTGATGTCGGCCGCGGAGGGAGGTTCACCAGTTGAACGAACCTTTCGGAAGAACTCTTTGAAGGCTTCTGTGCCGAGGATGTGGGCGTTCGCTTTCAGGCCGGATTCCCGGAGTGTTTCCTGGAGGAATTTGGCCATTTCTAGCCTGACCCTGAGAAGCTTGCGTTGTTTCTCTTCCTAAACGCAAGAGGATTAGGGACGACCAGGATAGAGGGAAGATATACTAACGGCAGCAAACTTGTCCTCGAACGTCGAGGGGAGCATGGTGGGGAACAGCTTGAGTGCGACCGGAAGAAGGAGCTCCATGAAGGGAATGATGACGAAGACGGAAAACGGGACTAGCTTGAGCAGATCCTGAGTAGTTCTTCTAAGCTAATACATGGGCCGGTTAGACGAGTGCCAAGAGGAAGCGCGTAAACACACCTGCCGACGCTCTCTGCGGGTCAGGCTCTCTCCGTGAAGGATCTTCCATTGGAGTCTTGCAGAGATACGGACTTCGGAGACGAGGAGTTTTGACCCGTGCCAATAGTGCTGTGCCTCGTGCTTGACTGTCTTCCACGCGCGGGAAATTAGTGGCGCGTCTTCCTTTGGCGTTGGGGGGGTTGGCTTTAGGTCTTGGGCATTGGTCGACTCGTATCTGACGAGACGGAGGTGCGGGCGACGAACGGGTGGAGCGCGGGCGAGAAGGTGGTATGAGAGGGCGCGCAGAGGAATATGGCGACGGGAGCGGGGCAGCCACAGAGACATGGCAGAGGCTGCCGATGTAGCAGCAAATTTGCCGCGTGTCTGTTTGGTCGTGTTTGTAGCAAGATGATCTCCCCCGTCGACAAGAAAACTCGGCGACTCTACTACAAGTCCACAAGAAACAAACCCGTCCACGTCGACCCGAGCTGGTCCCCGTTCAGAGCCGCAGAGAAGAAATACAAGGCTCGCTTCCCCCCTCCCGATCTCTCCGCCGTGCTCGACCTCGCCTCCACAGACCCACCAACGCGCCATCACCCTACTCGAATATCATCAGACGTGTTCATCCTGCCAGATGTGCCAGGTGAGGCGCACGACGGCCAGTAGAGCAACACTAAACATGACCATCTCCTAGGACTCGTTCTTTTGCCCGCATTCGTCTCCCCGCAAGATCAGCGCCGCCTAGTCATATGGTCGCTTCGCGACCACGCGCGTCACCCAAACGAAACGAACCTCGACGCCCACTACGTCCTCCCACCCGGGGGCATCTGGAATGCTCACCTCCAATCCCGCACCGCACGCATCGATCCGCCTCTCATTCGAACCAAAGCGTCACTCGATGGTGCATCCTCTTCTTCTGGCCCACGACAGCTCATCGCCAATGACCCTGCCTCTGTAGCCAATTTATCCTCCCTAAAATCACTCCCAAAACCTCCCCCGGAACCATCGACGACGGTCTCGGACTGTCTTCCTTCACATCTCGTACCAAAATTGCGATGGGCAAACATCGGCTGGTCGTATCACTGGAGTACCAAGCAATACGACTTTTTGAGGGGCAAGGGCGAGATAGATCCCTTTCTCCGGAATCTCTGCAAAAGCGCAGTCGGTACCGTACCCTGGGCGGACGTCTTTGACGGAGATGACCTTGACGGATGGGGAGATGATGACTGGAGCACCTGGAAAGACACCTATGGTGGGTACCGCCACCGCTCACACGATCGTGACTTACACTTTCCCAGAACCTGACGCTGGCATTGTCAACTTTTATCAGATAAAGGTAGGCACGTTCGTGTCGTGGCACGACTTTTCACCAACGTGCGTGTCATCGCAGGACACGCTCATGGCTCACGTCGACCGCTCAGAGGTCTGCGCAACTTCTCCGCTCGTGTCAATTTCGTGAGCTGCGACCTATCATACCACCATCCCCTTTTGTGTTGATGCCCTATGAGGCTTGGGAACGCAGCCATATTCCTAATCGGGGGTCTCACTCGGGACACCGAGCCGATCCCAATTCTCCTCAGATCCGGCGATGTCTTGATCATGTCTGGTCCAGCCTGCAGACGTGCCTACCACGGTCGGTCACTCCACTATCGTTATTCAAACCCGACTGAGTCAACCCAAAGGGGTCCCGCGGATATTGGAAACACACTGCCTGAACACTTTTCGCAACATCCCGACGGTGGTGATGAGATGATAGATTGGGAGCCTTACAAAGACTACATGCAGAACACCCGGATCAACATCAACGTCCGACAGGTGTTCCCAAAAGGGATTTGACCCGTACACACAAGATGCCAAGTCGGACCCATGTAGGGATCATTGACATCCCGTCTTTCCCATGTCATGTGGTCGCAATGTTCCTTGTGATGGCATCGATCATCAAGAGATCAGGATGCACAAGGTGCTTGCTTGGCTAATCATGATATGACAGAGAACGCCAGACATGATGACGGTAGGGTGGCGGGACGAAATGACGCAACGTCATTGGTATTATCTTGTTATCTACCGATCCGCATACCGAGCGAGATATGTTCGAAGCATGCGCCACGTTTAGGGTTTCCGTCTCTCGTTGCATGCGACATTCGAGCATTTGGCCCTCGTAGCAGTGCAAGAAGCAATTTTACCGTGACGTCGTGACGGACCAACGACCACCGCGTCATAAGAGGCGGACGGACCTCGTCAGCAAAACGGCATATCACTGACTCGGACTGGTTCCTGGCCGTCACTAGCACTCCCAACTTCTCTCATCAACAGCTTTTAAATTGACACTCGTATGCAAAAACGGTTACATGACGTCCCGTGTCAAAGCACACTTTAGGCGAAGGTTGTGCGCTAGAAGAACGATCGGACCTTGAAGGTTCATGGACGAGCTACGATTCACAGCTCTTCTTCGTACCTGTCTTCCGCCGAATTACGAAACGCTCCTGATACATCATCATCATTGTCGTTAGGGGATGCTGGCCGCCAATCACTGACGAGCTCGACGCCCTCCGAGTAATCGTCCCACCCCCACTGATAGACATCAATATCGTTCGGATCTGGGAACACAGCATCCTCCTCGTTGCTGCTATCATTGTCAACCTGACCTCCAACGAGACGGGAAAACGCGCTCATATCGATTCGCTCGACCCCTCGCTTCGGTTCGGTGGCGACTGGTTATGGTGGCCGATGGCAGCTTTCTTCCTTCGATATCTCTTCGCCCCAGTTGAGCTGGAATAGCGGCAAAAGCGCCTCTCGCTCTTGTTCGTTCCTTAATAAGCCTTCGAGTTCGCCATTGGCAAAAAGCTCTTCGTCGGCAATGTGTTCAGCAGTGCTTCCTCCGCGGGATGCTGCGAGAAGTTGAAGACGAGTCAGGGGGGGTGTACCTCGCATCCGGGAAAGTTCGTCGGGAGAACAAGTTAGTATATGAGATAACAAAGATATATCACCAATGAACGTCGCCGCATCGAGAGAGGCAGACGATGATGGGTCGAGCAAAAGCCGATAGGCCGCCTGCATCGCGCCACCCTTCTTGTCGGCTTTGCGCCGTTTTCCCGGTGGTGGCGCGACGACAGATTCTGCACTGTTCTTGCTCGATGACGCGACCGTCGGCGTGCTCATAGTAACG